>DWOP01000031.1:0-13845 GCA_018251135.1 Cephise aelius
ACCTAACGAGAAGGCAGACGGGCTACTTGATGGAAAGTAGTCACCGCCGTCTACAAATATTTGCAACACCAAGCAGGTTGCCAATACCTCGTCGGCTTTGAAGAACCCCATGTCATAGCGCTATGGGAGTACCTCAGGAGGAAGTTCGTTCCAAATCTTGCACGAACGCGAAATACAGTATTAAAATTACGTCCGTCTATGCCTACTAATATTATAAATTAACCTTGTTACGCTCTCGCGCAAAAACTACACAACCGATTATCATGGAATTTTCTACACAAATTCTTAGAGGTATTAGAAAAGACATAGGATAGATTTTATTCAAATTTTATTTTAAGAAATATATATTTATATAGCAATTTTTAAATCACATCACACTGATTCAGTCCTATTGCAATGTAATGATATTTATTTAAGGGTCTCAACGCGAGCGAAGCCGCGGGTAAAAGCTAGTAGATTATAATACTTTATGCTAAAATTACAATTAATGATTATAGACTCATCTGTGTGTAAAAATAACGTTTGGATATGATTTGATATGTAAAAATCTCTTTTGGATCTGTTTAAGTTTGCACATGAGACATGCCTATTCTTAGACAGCTTTCCAATGAGTCAAGAAACACATAGAGAAATTGAGAGTTTTAATGTAATAAATAATAATCTATAGGTATATAATATTAATACGCAGTGGAACGCCGTGACGAATGATTTATAGAGAGTACTTTCCAAGTATCGCGACCTATAGATACATCGTTTTGTATTGCAATGCAGATTTGTCGTACCTAATGACTAAGCGCGATATATGCAATGGAACGCAGGTGAGAGTCGTTACAGCGAGAAGGTGATTTTTCGCATATAAAATGAATGGGCGTCGGTTTTAATGCCGATAATTTGCAACAACATCATCAAATCATCATTGAATCGTTGAAGTTCTAACTGGATGTAAATTTTACAAGGTTTATTTTTTGTTTAATTACAAGTTGATTCATAGGTACAAATACGTACATCGTATATGTATTTTGAATAAATTACATTTATATTCCGATGTCGAGCATTGATTAACCTGTGAATGTAGCTAATTTGAATATAATAAACCAAAAAATTGTTTATTTGAACGAAATAATGACTAGAATTACTGGTCGGATTTGAAAAAATATTTTTGTATATAATATTGTATTCATCTGGGAGGCTGTACATTACCCTACAAGTATTTTTGTACACTTATAACTGATTGCTCATTTGCTATATTCTTTTTTTCTTTCTATTATTTAAAAAGGAGGATGTTACAATTTGTAGCCACTGTACTTGTACCTTCGTTTGCACGGCCACATGTATGTCTGCAAGGTACCAAAGAAAATGACGGGCTATCGCTACCGTCGGCTATGGATCGTAAGTCGACTTAAAAATCGTAAAGTTCCGCGCAAATGGGCCACTCATTTGCGCGGAACCTTACGATTTTGAGTTGACGTGTGAAAAATATAGCCTTGATCGCTCAGTCGAAAACATTAAATTCAGTTAATAGATTTTCTTAACAATTACACAATTTGTGTTTTTCGATTTCGTAGTTAAATTGCAAAAAAAACGAATGTATTTACTAATCCACTTTACTAGGTAACTCTTGATATTTCATAGATGAAATTTAAAATAAATTAATTGTTACGTTTATGTGCAGGTGTAATGTGGGTTATTTCATTGACTTGTTGTAATATAATTATTAAGTAAAAAGTACGACTTTACTGATTTACACTTTATTACAGACAGGAAAACAGAAACATAAGAAACAGGACATAGACATTTTAATCTTAAAGATTAGACAGATACGTGAATATAACATAAATCATGTTTTTCACACTCACAGCCCCATACTAGGACTCCGTGTGCCGTGGGTGCTAAGGACACATATAAAGACAAGAACGTCCAGAATGGAAAAGTAAATTCACCTTTCAAATATCTAACTGGCCGGGAATTGAACCCGAGACTCCCAGCTTGTCTGATTGGTGTGGTAACCGCTCTGCCATGCGGTTCGTCAAAGAAAATACGAGTGTCCTGGTAAGGACTATGTATGTATATCAGAGGGTATGAATGAAACTGAACTTTTCGTCGGACATTGAATACAACTTGGTTTATATTAGCTATAGTAGAGAGCTATCTAGATCACATTATATTAGGAGTTAGTATTAGGCGTAACTAGGGACCCTTAATATGACTCTAATGGAGTCGGTGCATGTGGTCGCGTAGTGGGGAAACTTGAATGTATGATAAAAGAGGTGAAGGATCCAAGAGAGGGGTCATTATGGTGTTGTATTTGAGAGAGATCACTATGGTGTGATATTTGGAGATCACCGGTCAGTGCCTTCAAACCTTTGCTCAAATCACTAATTTAGCTAGTTAGTCTTTGTACGTAAATGTTTGTAATAAGTACCTTTAAGCAACAAACTTGTGGAACTGTAATTACAAAGTGTTGAGAAGACTAAATACTGTGTTTGTTATTGCATTTACCCTCAGTGGGTTTCAGGGGCGATAAATTAATCTAGCTAGGATTTATTTTTAAAAAACGTCATTTTATCCGTGTTTTCAGAGAATAAAAAACCTCTAATAATATCATTAGAATACGAAGTTAAATTCTTCACCATCTACAAGATTCAGGTTCCGAAATAAGAAAACCTCGGTGCAAAGCCAGATGTCGCCAGTGCGATTATTCTTTTTCTTTTTTTTTCAAGTTTCTTCTTTTGTGAGAAAAATTGTTATTGGTAAAAAAATAATTTAAATAACCAGTTCACATTTTTTTAATTATGTGGGTAAGATCGAAAATATTATTATTCATATTTCATCAGTATCTGAATATAACATTACCAAGAAAATATGACCTTTGGAATGGAATAGTTTGAACCTAAACGAAAATCATAAGTCTTTAAATTGTCCTGCAAAATAGAATTGTACGGAACCTTATGCACGGGACGTCGACACGCACTTAACCAGTTTTTATATTACTAAATACAACGATATAATTAGTGTCGTTTTATGTGGATGACACGTGTGCCATCTCCCATGGCTTGAGTTTTCTTATCGACAATTTCTGAACTGGCTGTTTTAAAGTCAGAAGCCAAGCCCAGCCAAGCACATAAATCTAAAAACAAAGTGGACACATTAAAATAAAAGATCTGACCCAGTTCCGCCGCACGGTAGTCATACGGGTATGTGTGGTGGTAATTATGAAATCCTTCTCCTCCTGATATATAAGATACAAGATAATTTTGCGTCGGTAAGATATTCTTATCGTATGGCTTGTAACCATAAATATGTGCTGCGCTGTTTACAAGCAGCGTTGCATTGAGGTTCATGATGTATCGGAGCACGTTTAAATGCCATGCATTGTTCAATGTTTCCCCCCAAAACCACATCGGAATCACAGTCGGGAGAACTATGCCGGCTGCCCCAAATAGAAGAAACGCATACCTGTAATTAATTATATTTATATTAAATTCTGCTCAAAAATTTTAAGCATTTCATTTATTCATTCAAGCATTCAGAAAGAACTGTATAAAAGGTTTTTAGAAAAATTTGACCCGATTTGTAGCTGATCTCTAGCAGTCAAGTCCTATTGGGGGCATATCTCTATAGACGGCAGTGATTACTTACCGACAGATAGGTTGCTTGCTCATTTTTTATTTCTATGTCATAAAAACTATGACACAATAATTACTATTTGTTTTTGCTATTTGTAGAAGTTATTTGAAAAAATAAATTCGATACAATTTAAAAAAGCCGGTAAAACCTTGTATGTTGGTAACAAAAGTTGCACTACAATCTCGATTGTCATTGGTTCAATTTTGGTTTAATGAAAATGACGTTTTAGTATGTATCCCATCCCTACGGCGTAAAATGTCAGATTTTACGAACTTTTATTTCGAGGTTGTTTTGGTTGGATTTATATATATTTTATAATATTTATTTAAAAAGCAATAAATGTGGTGTAGATCCAGTGCAATATTTATTGTGACATGTTTTAAAGTGTGTGGATTACCTGTAACAAAGCGCGTAGCACAATGGATAACGTAACTGACAAATTATTCCAATATTTTGGACACCGTAAATTCAAAAGCGAACTTCAGGAACGAGCCGTTCGAGCTATCGCAAGAGGTGAGTTATTCCTTATTCTATGAACAATACGTAGGCTTAAACTAAAAAATAGAATATAGGTATAAATATTTCTCACCTGTTTGCGCTGCCGTAAGCGACCATAATAACAGCGCTGCCACATTTACCGTGAAATTCAAATTTTGGCGGCAAAGCGATTTTACGCAATTTTAATATAATTTATAAAAAAAAGAATATTCGATATTCTTAGATGTTTTTTTTTTCTCAGGTTCAAGATGCGTACGAGGAGGTGGAGGAGCAGCGCGCAGTCGCCGCCCAGTGGAAGCGGAAACTGCAGAAGCTCACCAACGACATGGCCGACCTTAGATCGTTACTCGATGAACAGGTGAGCTAATTAAACTGTACGATGACATCGTGCTCCACTATAATCTGGGTTCAGTACAGTAAAACTAATATTTCTATTGAACGTAAGTGATTAATAAGATTCTAAACGCTGAACCAATCTCTGGAAATGACATTTTTTAAAACGATTCTCATTATTACCTAGAATAATTATAATTACTAGTGACCCGGTTGCAGTCGAAATTCAACCGTAATTCGTTAAAATTTATCATTGCATAATCATAACAGATTACGAAAATGTCACCACAGCCCTGTTTATTCCTATACATGTTTGACATTGTCAAGACCGGACAGTATGAACCGAAGCAATGTATATGTGTGTGTAATATTTTATTTTAATTATTTAATGTATTTTAACGCGTTATTATATTAAAATATTAGCGTTCTGCACTTCTTCTACACATAAACTATAAGCGTGCAAAATTTGATACTCCCCCGTCAGCGTAACTTTCCTATAAAGGGGTCTAAAGTTTTTGCTTCAAGTATTAATATATAGATTCAAAAAAAATAGGAAAAAAAATAGCAAACAAACACACAGTCCACCTAATGGTAAATAGTAATTTCCACCCATGTAAGAAACTTCTAATAAGACCGTAATAAGGTTCTGTTAGTGTACGGTAGTAGGTGTCAGATATTAAAGAGAATATTAGTCGATTAGTGTTCGTTCGAATTGGTGTAAGTTACTTCTGTTAGTAAGTATTAGTAATCGATTTATTGTTAATAACAGGTAGTCTTAGTTGAAGCTGGTCACCAATGCGTGAGGCAACCATCTTAGTCCTCGGGAGTTGCTACTCCTGGATAAGACGGTCGCCTCTTGTATAAGTGTGACCGACAACCAGACCATCCTGGCCCAAACATAGATGTCTATAAAGCAATTGCTACGCGGCAGATATAAGTATGGTACCGTCCCGGGTAATCTGTACAGGTTCTACCACCTAGCTTGTTTATTGTTACAAATGATATCATTAAACAACAACAAATGTGTGGCGAATCGTGTTTAAACACATGGAAGGTGATTAAGGGAATGTACTTTGTTCCAATTAAAATATATTAAAGTGTTTCATCCCATGTTTTTGACGATAAACGTAAGATGTTCTGATGGCTTTCATAGGAATCCAAATATTTATTTTATTGTCACCGAAATATAGTCCCTCTTTGCATGATTATAAAATGAGACAAATATTATTTTATCGTCATGACGCATAGACTGCCAGGTCTTGGTGAAAGGACAGACAGATTATAAGGTTTTAAAACATCATAAAATAATCATTACAACACAGAAGCTTATGTAACTTCTTTCAAATGCAGTAATTTTGTTACGAAGAGGACACATTTATTTTATTCTTTGTACTATAGTCTGTCAATTAGTTAAAGGAAGCTGGGGCAATTTGCATTCACAGGGGCTCACGAAGAGAACAATCAGTTCATCATAAAGTTAGTTACAGGTAGATTTTATCAGCATGTTCAATTGTATCCCTGATATTTGAGGTAAAACTATTCATCACACATCACACATCACACATCACTATCAACATTATAACATCACTTTTAATTATAGTTGCATAAACTGTATATCAAAGTGTTATATATATTTAGTATTGAAATATACATGGCATGAAAAACTTTAGGACCAATGGTACCACCTTGCGGTATTCCTTTTTAATTGTATCCTTGAGAGGTTCAGAATGTGTTCTAACTGAATTGTTAGTTTACCATTAGATCCGTACTCGTTCTGTCGAAGCGCCCACGCGATTGGCTCGTAAGTAGAGCTGTTTGCTCTGAATACTGTCCAGTGGTCCCCTGGCAAGGCGCCCCAAGCTGTTTCTCCAGCACGCGCCAGTCGTAACACTGGTGACGCTGGATTTAGAGTTGCATCCTGGACCAAAAATTAAAATATCTATTCTTATTAATTTTACTCAATTAATAACGACACTTTAAATAATTTTGAAGTAGAAGAAATAATTTGTAGTGTCTTAGGAATTACGACTGTTAATGTAGGTTTTGCGTTAATATGTCTTTATTGGTGTGTGTGAAAGCAGTCTTATTCAAGTAAGACATTCCAATTTATTCCTTAAATAAAGCATCTAGCACATAGCTTTATACATAATTTGTTATAGATATGGATATCGCCAGCTGTGACCACTTAACATCAGGGACACTGCATATATTTTGCCTGAAATAAATGAATATTATTAATGGGTATAATAATAAATACCATTTACATAAAAGAAACAAATTTAAAGATATTAATAATAAAGAAAAATGTAAGTTTAAGTATGTAAATGTAAGTATATTTGATTTGAAAGATAAAGTATTAAAACTTAAGACCGTCGAATAAAGCGAGTGCAAGTAAATTATAATAAAACCAGTTCACCTTAAGCCGTAGATTGGTATGCATGAAGAGCGGGAATCCTTTTAGTTGGGCGCCAACCAGCGTCTCCTCGCCAGGTGTCGCAAATCCAACCACCCCCACTGAATATTCTCTGCAGTACTTGTCGAGTAGTTCACGATTCCATTTGTCCATATTCGCGTACTTTGATAACGACTCGAATATGATCACACCGTATCGCCCCTTATCCAAAGTGGTAAGTACCGGTAGACTTTTGCCGGCAACTTCCACTTTATACCTGTTGACAAAATTTGAAATATAAGTTGTTTCCATGTTTGTGTAAATTGTCCATAATATCAATAATTAATGATATGGTACTAAACGAAAGCAATGATTAAACTAAATAATAAAATGCTAAATAAATTATAATAAAATGTAAGTAATGAATGTAATAATTGTGATAAGTAAAAGTGAATTCAAAAGTATTATCTTCAAAGTTCATAATATCAGCGGCAGAACAAAATACAAATAAAATGACTACTTCAAATATTCAATTAACAATGGAAACAGCGGAATAGAATCAACTATTATTTAAGGACGACCCTCGTCATAACATTGAACATTTTAATGGCAGCAGTAACAGTATCTTCCGTTCGAATATCGAACAAGTGATTGAAGTAAATTGGCAATATTGAAAATTGAGCTACCCAAACAATCATTTCAAGATGTTCCTCAGTCTCCCAATCAATAGCAGCAATTTAGTCAATACGGAGAAAATCCGAGACCAACTGGACGGTATACAATTTCAGATAGCACTTGTATAAATATGCATACACCAACAGGCAGTAAAGCTAAGTGTTCCAGAAGTATCGAAAGCCACCGTTCATTTTACTCGAGTTAAGGCGCATTTCAATTTGGCAGTCCGAGCGCTCTACAGATCGAGGCCGCAGCAAACGGTAACTTGCAAATAGCATTTCCCTACGCTCGCAGATCCGCCTCTTCTCAGTAATGTACTACGTTATATGCACCGCACTCGTTGGCAACTTTGCTTGTTCGTATATTGGCTACGTTAACAACCCATACATGCAAATATATTCCCGATTTGCCAAGTTAAAAGCAAACGTGTTTGAGCAAATCCTTGTGTTTATATAGAGTCGAGGGTGGCAGTGTGAGCAACGTTGACTATTTAGCTTGCGCTAACATGTTTCTAATTACCTTAATTAGTGTCCTGCCATTACGCGAGATAGGCGCTCGGTTTAAATTAGAGCACGCGAAACGGCCTAATTTAACCGTGAACTGAATGCGACGGGGGCTAATTCGTGATAAGGGAGCGAGTTGAACGAGGGGGGCAATGTCACTGCTTAGGGTGCCGCGATCTTCGAGATAATGGAAGTTATCGTGGGTTGGTACCGTGCCGCGTAGCACTTACCGGTTCAAATGTTGGTGTATCGATTGAAGAGACATACTCACTCATACGAAAACGCGATTGATTACACTGTATACTTAGTTATGTTTAACAATTCATAAAAAAATGTTTAAAATAATAAACAACCAGCTTTTCTAGTGACTATTAGGCACACTAAAGCTATTGCAATTGCTTCTTATGGCAATCGTAATAAGCTTTAACTCAAATAGAACGATGCTCTGTTGTGCACTTCGGTTTTAACGTGAAGTACCATTCACGTTTCGGAACGCTACAAACCCTGACTTGAATAGGAAGATAAATCCAATGTCTAGTTCCTGTCAATTTGGGTATAACTCGAGCTAGTTTAGTTATCGTGGTGATAATTGGTTGTACTATGTCTACCAGAACGGAAACTATGTAACCACCTTCAATTCGAACATACTAATGGCAATGTTATCGGGTTTACATATTGTGTACCAAATATCAGCATTATCGGATAATCGAAAGTGACATGATCTGATTACAAGACTTGATGGGCAGTCGACGGCAGCATAAATAAATAAAAACTTTCAACACAAAATACATACAACTTCTTATTAATCATAAAGTAACTTCTTGTTGATCATAAAGTTAGCCAATAATATGGATATAAAATGTCCAATATAAGCAAATTCAGAAATTTTGTTGTCTTGGTATAAATTTACAATTTGTAAAGACATTCAATAGTTGTGACCCAGTTGCGGTCGAAATTCGAACGTAATTCATTAAAAGCTGCGGCGGTAAGCAGCCGTGTCATTCCTATTACGTGTTTTACATTGTCACAACGGACAGTATAAATAGAAACAAATAACTGCGTGTCAAACGCATGACAGCGTGTAATGTTTTTTGTTTGATAGTTTAATGTATTTCTATTGCATTATTACATAAAAATAAAGCTTTTCGCACTCCTTCTTCGTTTAAACTTTAACTGTGCAAAGTTTCACACTCCTTCGTCCGCGTCTTTTTCGTAAAAAGAGATCCAAAGCTTTTGTTCAAGTATTAACAGATCGATAGACTAGTCCTATATTCTACTGTGTCTAGTGAGTTGTGTAGCACTTCGCTTAGAAACCCTATAGCGTGGTATGTCAGCGGAGGCCGCCGAGTTCGTAGGCAGTTTCACTTTTCTTTAATATCCGTTTTTTATGCCGGAAAATTCATCAGTTTTTAAATAGCAAATACACAATTTGTTCAACGGTTAATAAAACTAACTAATGAGCTAACGAAATAAACATTCTAATTGAAATTATATTTGGACTCTAGTAAATAACTGAAGCATATTATATCTACGTTTTTATACTTGACTAGCTGACCCGGCGAACTTCGTAACGGCTTCAGAATTTACGACGCACATTAGAAACCCGTAAAATTATCAATGTTTTCTACTATGTTATGCATATATTATACATATAAACCATCCTCTTGAATCACTCTATCTATTAAAAAAACGTATCAAAATCCGTTGCGCAGTTTTAAAGATTTAAGCATACACAGGGACAGACAAAGCGACTTTGTTTCATACTATATTAACAATACAGGAGTGCGAGATGACAAGTAAAATACAATTTATATGTAACTAGCGGCCCGTCTGCCTTCGCAGGGGTTATAGTAGTTTTCATTTTTTGTTATAATTAAAATAGCTTCTATTAATCAGTGATAATGTAGCATTCAAATGGTAAAAGAATTTTTAAAAACGGTCCAGTACTTTTTGAGCGAAATTTACATACAAATCTTTCTTCTTTACAAATTACAATCACAAAGTCAAAAAGAATCAATAACTCTTAAACATAAAATCGAATGAATTTCGATCAAATTTGGACCACTATGCAATCACTGATTACTTATAACTAGACAAAAAGTATTTTAACGTAACTTATGGAAGAAACAAATGTTAGCTTTCTATGGATGTTAAGTAGTCACTATAATTGGACAATATTAGCTTCAAATAGGTTTTAAGTCCTACATACAGACATACATCATGTAATACATTTGTCCTGGCCAAACCCGAGTTATTCATAGACTTAGTGTAGATAATAACAAGCATACACCATACATGCACGTGCATAAAGTTTAATAAATGTCCCAAAACGACTAGGATTTCTAACTGTCTATTTTTTTAATTTTTCATTAAAGGATGTCTAACGATATCATTTATATTTAGTGCCCAAACCCGATTTACCTATAGTCTTCGTGTAGATAATAATATACATTAACATGTATACACGTGCATTAATTATAACAAATGTCCCAGCGTAACGAGCATTTCTGTCTATATTTCTGAATCTTCTATTGAAGGATGACTAACCCATATCTTTGAACTTCAAACAATTACCGAACTATTAACTCTAGTCCGTAGCTACAAACGTACACGGTCGGCGGGCAGTTTAGGTCGTTAGTTCGGTAACTCGTAACTCTTTGCTGCCATTAAACACAGCCTCGACCGCGAACGCTCCTTATCGCGACGTTTCGTTTACTTTCAACTTCTTGTTTGTAGTATTACATCAGCATATCTATTTGGGGTAAACAGCTCAATTCGATACCATTTCTGGTCATTTGAAACGCAAGCTATACAAATAAATAAATTGAAGGGTATTTCTGTATTTAGCGCAGCGCGAATATCGAAGGGCGCATAGCCCCGCAGCTTGCGTAGGTAATAAGTGATCTATAAAGTTAAGCAACGTCGGGCACGGTCGGGACCCGTCTCCCAACCCGTCTGAGTGACCACATACGTAACTCACTAAAAATACGGAATACTCAGCACTCATTACGACGCACAAAACAGGAAGGTTACGCAAGGTTATCAAAATTCTTACTATCGTAAACAGTACACTTATGAGTTTTGAGATTTGAAAACGAGTATAGAATTCGGTAAGTTTCGCCATACATCAACAGGCAACGCAACTAAGGACACGTTTAGGAACAAAAATGTTGCAGTACAAAATATATACTTTTTTTCCGTCAGGAATAACCCGGAACGGGTACCGATGTTGCCGGTCGCCGATGGGATGCAGTACAAAATATTGACCAAACGCTCAATATTCCAGAAATCGTATTTAGAATGTCATAACTCCTACTAAGGGAACAGATCTTCGCGCATATTTAACTACATGTTTCTACGAATAACACTAGTTTATTACGTAGGCCTCACATAAACACCTTTACTGCAACTGTTTCTGCACTGTGTATATGTGCTCTCAGCTTTTACGGTGTTAAACCCTGGCGCCAGAGATAAAAGGTTGTAATGCCCGGATTACGCTGTAAGCAGGCTTCTCCACGGTGTTTCGTAATACATTTTTGGTAGCGACCAAAGAAGTTTTCGCTGAACTACGTACAAACATTAATAAATTCAGCGAAACTACGCTTTGCAGCGACCGCTTAAAAATTGTACATTAAAATTATTTTCGGAGTAAACTTGTTCTAGTTAGTATTGAGAGTGAATATACAATTAAAACGCTTTCGTAATGTTAATATGTTTTTCTGGGAATACATTAATAATCCGTCAATTAAAGAGTTAAAATTACAGTCCACCACGATAGCAAACAGCCAAAAAGTGGATTGCTAAATTTCACACACTTTCAAACATTGGAGAACTTGCAGCGATGAATTTTTTTCACGATATTATACTTCACCTTTGACACAAGTGATAATCAATTTCCAAAATGCTAATGACGATGAAAAAGTGCAAATCAATTCAATAGCAGACCGGATCACTGGCGCTGGATGAATAAAATCATATTAAAGTGCTATTCATTTATAAAATAAACTTAATTTAGCGAATTTTGGCACAAACGGAAACAAATCAGATGGAACAGAGTTTCTTTCAAATATCAATGTAGTTTATTTTACAAAACGTCAGGTTTTACGCATGACGAATTTCGAACAAAGCTGAACGAAACTGAAACAGACGATAGTCTTTACTTCAACAAAGATAACAAATATATTTCAAAGTTATAGGCAATACGTTACTTAAAGCATCTGTTAGATGTTGTCTAAAGAAAACTACTAAAAAGAAAAATATTATTCAAATGTTTCCATTTCTACAGAATGATCATGATAAGACGAGACAAATGGTAATGTTATCGCCTTAGCTAGTCAACTTATCAATCTGAAATTTTGTACAAACAGAGGTCGGCAAAGAAAATAATGAAATAATAATAAATAAAGAAATAATGTACAGTGAATGGATACTTTTATTCCTAAAAAAAAAAAACTATTTCCGAGGCATAGACAAATTAGTTTTATATGGTCGTCCGACATGTAACTGGTTCCGTTCATGGGTAAATCGGACTCTCGATATGAATAAAAGAGTTAAGTAATATCTGTTAGATGTTGTCTAAAAAAAAAGTAAAAAGGACCAGATCACTCAATGCTTCCATTTCTACAGAATGGTCATGATAACACGGGACGAATTTTGATGTTATCATACGTAAGTAAACACAGTAGAATAAGTGGGTTATGATACCTATGCTTATGATAATGTCGTTTTGATGCAAGCAAGCAACTCTAAATACATAGGTGCTCCACTTTCTAAATAAATATACGTGCACGTACTGAACGTTAAGGTACATAGATCTTTTAACCTGGATTGAATTCATATTCAAATGCCGTGAACATTCTTTTCCGACCGATTTCTAACATAAAAGCTATTGTGAGATACTTCTTTCAAGCTGAATTGGTCGTAAAACCGTTGAATGGATATTATGTAGATGCCGGTCATAAAGTCTGTCATTTGCAGATCACTCTTGCTGACGAAATGTTTTAACAATATAACAACAATGAGGACATTATTTAATCACAAGGATTAGTTTTCCGCCGAGTAACCGGGCTACTCGAAGTAATACAATCAGCCTTGATTTTGTAGTTTGATGAATTTGAAATTATTTTGTTAATTTATAAACAAGTTACATACTTAAAAATATTATAGGTGTGAAAATGAGTTTGTTTGTTTTACTTTGTATTTATTTATTTATACTTCAATGTAAGCCTATGAACTAAGAACTATACAGAGCGACCTCAATGCCCAGTGGCATTCTTCACCAGACAACCCTTGGTGATGGCGAAAACTTTCCACAACTTATCATTAGGCACATTTTTAATACCCGATTTTTATTCTAATAATATAATGTACAATACACATACATTTAATTAAATTTTATACGTACAAACTTACCTTTGTGCCTTAACTACTCCATTTATCATCATAAAATTATGTACACAAAAGGGTTGTCAAGGATGCGTAAAACAACATAGTATATTTTTAATTCCGAAAAAAATATGTTTCCGAAGGATAGACAAATTAGTTTCATATGGTCATCCGACATTAACGTATCCAGTTCAATGGCAACTCGGCCCCCTTTGAAGTTATCTGTCATAATTTAGAATAGATTTCCAGAAAAGTCCTTAAATTAATTTATATTCCTTAAATTAATTTATATCAATAGTTATATAAAACTTAGATAAAAATTTCAGTATGCGAGAAAGTAGAATTGGAAAAATATACTTTTCTATAAGGCTGTAAGGAGCAGTGATAGCCCAGTGGTTAAGATTCCGGCCTCTCAAACGGGGGTCCGGGGTT
>DWOP01000032.1:0-13813 GCA_018251135.1 Cephise aelius
CCCCTCCCCGTCCCCGTCCCCGTTCCCGTCTCCGTCCCCGTCCCCGTCCTCGTCCCTAAAAAAGTAATTTATTTTACAGGTCAACAAACAGTTACACAATAACGTACTAAAGTAACTTAGTATCAATATCACGAATGTGTGATATTGATTGTGTAACCAACACCGTTGACCACATATTAGTATATACGTATAAAGAAAATTGACAACTGAGAATCACGTGTTGAACAATATTAAAAACTTATAAGTTTACAATTTATAATCTTAATATCTCTACAACTTTTTCTGTACATTGAGATTTATTTACATTAAAGATATCGATGCTGTTAAATATCCTATTAAATCCTTGGAAAATACGTTACATTGGCAAACGAAACCCAGCTTTGGTGCGACAGGCAGAAGGCCAGACAATCGTATCGATTATGTATATCATATATTTAAGAACATATATCATATATTTAAGAACTTCCGCGTCGTTTTCAAAGACCTATTTAGCGACACCCTACACACTTATACACCTATACATAATACAAAATTTACATCAGTCAGTTACATGTATGGAGTGCCACACCTAATATTCTAACTAGATTAATTTTAAGGTACAGCGTTGTGTATCGATTCGTATACCTACTCATATCAGCACCTATTAACCTAATTCAATTCATATAACGCCAACAGTCTCTTAAAAAAGTGACATCAATATATGAAAACGCTTAGGTACGCGATCTCGAAATACGACATTGTTTTGACCAAAAATATTTCGTATCTCAAAAGCTACTTAACCAATCTACTTCAAAACACCCCTAATCTTCTAACTGCATTTTTAAACTACATATCTTTGTAGCGACCACGGTATATACCTACCTACCAAATTTCATCTACATAGCGCCGATAATCTCCGAATAAAATGGCTGTGACATACGGACAGACGGACGGACAGAGGGGCATGGCAAAACTACAAGGGTTCCGAATTAACCATTTGACTACGAAACCTTAAAAACGTAGCCACGCACTACGGAGCGAGTTGCGTAGCAGTGCACGAAACGCCTAAACTGCAAAGTGCGCAGAAATTTACATGATTATAAATTTTAACATGTAAGGACAGGTTTGAATACTTGTTGCTGAAACAAAGTTAAGCAGTAATAACGTACCTAACTAACTTATAACACTGTATCGTGTGTGCGTCCCCACAAGGTAATGGTGTCCAAAATAAAATACAAAAGATATTTACCCCAAAGTGATATCTCAGATATGACGTACACATATTTAAATTAAAACCAGCCAAGTGCGAGTCGAACTCGCGCACGAAGGGTACCGGTATGGTACCGTACCATTATCTATAGAAACGGCAACAAGTCATGTCTGTCTATGGGAGCCCCACTCAAACATTTGTTTTATTTTAATTTAATTATTTGTTTTTAGAGTGAATATATAACTGATATTAATATTCTGTGAATATTTCAAGCGTCTACTCGTTACCTTTATCACAAAAAAATCAAGTTTGTTGGATGGTGGCACCCTTGAATATTTGTTATTCTGTTTCTCAGTATTTTAAATAATTTCAAGTTTTTGTTCTCTACTACTACACTTAAAAAATATATATCGGTTTTATGGTATTCTTATATTCTTCGCCGACCAAACTAACATATACCGTGGCAAAGCACCTGTCGCATATATTTAGAAAAGAATTTGTAACGAATGTTTCGAACATTGAAGTTCCAAATTCTTTTCGATTTCGTTAAAAAGTAGACGTCTTCTATGTAAGAAAATTCTATAAAAAACTAAATGGTCTTTATTTAAACGTGTGCCTGTTTAATACAGACTCGAAAATACATACTTTACACTTTATAATAAGTTAAACCGAGATGTTCGAATCATAGAACAAGTTATATTAAAAAACGTAATCTGCTAATATTTTAAACATCACATTGACGCAGAATGCATACAATAGATGTCCCCAGGATTTGTTTTCCCTCTCGCATCGCATAACTGCTGCAAGACAACGTACGTACGTGCAAGATGTAGAATGAACTTCCTCCTGAAATATTCTCGGAACCCTATGACATGGAGCTCTTCACGAAAAGTGCAAAAAGAACTCTGCTTCAAACCCGGCGCTACATTGACTACCCCTCTAGTGTTCCAAATATCCATAGGCGACGTTGAATACTTTCCACCAGGTGGCCCGTTGGCCTTATCGCCACGTTAGATATATAAAAAAGAACTTCTGATATCAGCATTAGCAGGAGCGGATTTAATACGTTGGCTGCCCTAGGCCCACGACAGATAGCTGCCCCTGCGCGCTGTCTTTGTTGCGCTGTAAAGCATGAAAAATGAAATAAACTGTAGAAATTGAATGAAAATGGGAAAAACTAAATTATTAAATTATCTCAATCAGTATTTCAGATACTGATTCTTACCATTCCTATTTGTGTGTAATGCGTAACAATGAAAGACGCGACTACTACTACAAAAAAACGACCAAATTTTGCAGCCCTAGGCCCGGACGTATTCGACCAATAGGGAAATCCGCTCTTTAGCATTAGCGCTACAAGCTGGGGCTGGGTGTGTTGTAACTTTAGGGCTCTGTTAAGCTAACCTTATTATAGTTACGAATCATTTGCATTCTATTATTTTTTTACTGTATTGTTAGGAACCACATGGATGATGAACTGAAAACAAAAAAAAATTGAGGCATCCACCCCAGTGGCCTCCAACTTTCCGTACAGCCACCCCAAGCCTTGCTTAGGAAATTCCTGAAGATTAAGACCACATTGTATAGATAGAACTGTGTGCACTCTCAACCACTGACTGAGATGGAAGGTGTCTATAACATGTAACGCAACGACTGGATAAAGAATAAACATTCATCCGCAAAATAGAAACAGTGGCAATCCATTTACTATTTCCAATGATTCGTTCATCCACCACCAGAGCCTTGGATTTAGTGCAATGCTTGTGACAAATTGTGCCACAAAAAGAGTTGACATGGCATGACATGACACGAACCATAATATGTATTTGATTTAAATGTTAGTTAACCTTATTAAAACTTTCAAAACTTGTTAATTAGTGATTCCAAAGCTTTACGTCAAGAAACTTTAAGTGAAGTTAAGTTAGGTGTACGATTAGATTCGCCACGAAAAATGGGGCGATGTACTTACTTCCTTAATCAATCTTCCATACAATCGTTAAAAAGTTAAAGTGAAGAGAGAAGAAGAGAAGAGAGAGATATAAAAAAACAACATAGTTTTGGAAGACCTATACAACAACAACAACTCTCACGCTTATGTAAGTAGGTACATAATTATTTTTGTCATTCGTCAGATACATGTATTGAGTGCCCTAATTTTCATTTTCTAACCAAATAATTTGTAGCCTCTGTATTGTGTAGCGATTTACAGAACACAATTATCGTCTAATCTAGCAATTTTTTAATAAAATGACTTCAGATGCAGATGAAGAGATGGAAAAATGGATATACGGACAGACGGACAGATGGTCAGACGGGTGGACGGATGGACGGTCATACGGCCGTTGGGAAACTCCGAAACATAAGTTCCGATTTCTTGCCATTTTGCAACGGAACCATAAAATTCTAAAACAGCTATCTAAATATAGCCCAAACATTAAAGACAATATATCATTTTCATTTCCATACTTATTGTCTTATTGTCAATTATTAATTTATGGCTAGTTACAATACAGTGGAAAAGTATATAAGAAGTTTAAACTCAAATGTAAAGTACTGTATATTCTACCCTACGGTACTTACAATGTATACCCGGCTCGTATTTCTTACTGTTATCTTTACTAACTGTTTTTACGTGTGTAAAGGCAATTCCAATAATAGTACATATCTTGTAACCATAATAAATAGTTTCATAAAAATTTTTACAAATGCATCGAATTTACCAATAAATCAAGTATTTACAGACGAACAAATTAGTAACTACACCCAGGAATATGCACTTGGACTGCAGAACGAAGACGTATATTTAAACGGAACTCAAACCATACAAAAATATGGATACAAGGTTGAAGAACACAATGTTACAACTAGTGATGGATACATTCTGTTATTGTGCAGAATCCCAGGTAATGGTAAACCTGTCTTTTTGATGCACGGGTTATTCTCAAGCTTTGAAGTGTGGATATCAGCCGGTGTAGGGAAAAGTCTACCGTACATTTTGGCCGACCTAGGCTATGATATTTGGATGGGAAACGCTCGAGGTAATGAATACTCGAAACAAAACATCAACATATCATCCTCAGATTCTAAATTCTGGGATTTTAGTTTCGAAGAAATCGCTCTCTTGGATTTGCCAGCAATGATTGATTACGTACTGAAAGAAACTGGAGAGACCAACTTAACATACATTGGCCATTCACAAGGAACAACTGTTTCCTACGTCTTGTGCTCCGAGAAGCCAGAGTACAATAAAAAATTCAATTTAATAATAGGATTTTCTGTAGCTGCTTGGATGAAAAATATTATAAGCCCTTTATTTCGAATCGCGGCCTCTTTTAATTTTGTTCTTTTTATATTAGGTGAAACACTGGGTTTTAATGATGCTGTACCAAATAAAGATTTGGTACGGGCAATAACTAGTACTTTGTGTGGCAATGATGTACTAGCTACTATAATTTGTCAAAATCTTATACCAATTTTAGGTGGATTTGACTTTCCTCAAATTAACTACAAGCAATCAGCTTTTATTTCCAACCACTCTCCATCAGGATGTTCTCAGAAGCAGGTAGAGCATTATATCCAATTGATAAATTCAGGATATTTTAGAAAATATGATCATGGTACCGTCACCAATTTAGTAAAATACGGTTCAATTACACCTCCGTCATATCCAGTGGAGAAGATTACAGCTCCTATTGCCATATATTATAGTGAAAACGATTGGTTATCGAACACTACCGATGTGAATATTCTATATAGTAAATTACCGAATGTTGTGAAATACTCTAAAGTACCCTGGGATAAGTTTACCCATACTGATTATTTGTGGGCTAACGATGTTAAAACTTTACTATATGATGATGTTGTAAAGATTATCAACAAATATGGAAATTAATGTTATACCTGTGACATATTTCATATGAAGTTGTATTTCATTTATTATTTTTTATATTTCTTTTTATACGCAAGCTAATAGGCAGTTTTAAATGTTAAAATAAAAACTAATTTCTGTTGTATGCTAAGTACACTATGAGTATTGTATTAGGAACTTTGATTTAGGACAGTGTTTCTTAACTTGCAATTTATTAAATACACAATTGTCTTAAAAATTTTGCATTCTTTTTCCGTACCTACAATTTATTATCCAAATCTAGCTCTAACTTAATACGTTGTAATAACTTGTACGTACGTTAATAACAACTTATTACGTTGATCTGATACTTATTATTAGAAATACTTGATGTATCTGTATATGTTTATTAACTTTACATATATATCAAAAGTAATAAATTATTTATTTTCGAATAAAGTAAATAACTTAAAGTTGTGTTTTCTTTAATATAAGAGATGCTTAACTTAAAGTAGTAGAGCTGGTAACACCGCTTCGATTTCATTTTACAAAAGAGCACTCAGGGGAATGTTTTGCACTATTAACTTTCGCCATCAAACCTTTACTGTGCAACTGCTGGGCACGGGTCTCCTCTCACTCTCAGATTGAGAAGGATCTAGGCCTTAGTCTAACATGCTGGCCAACTGCGGATTGGTAGACTATACATACCTTTGAGAACTTTTTTTTTTAATTGTCAGGCATGCAGGTTTCCTCATGATGTTTTCCGTTACCGTTTAAAGCTAGTAATAATTAATGTATAATACGAACATAACTCAAAAAAATAGAGGTACGGTGACTGGGGTGAACCCTGGACGTACGACGGTACGTAAAATCTCGTTCAAACAAATTCTTTCTGTATTATGTTGTAGTATAGGCAAATACATTCCTTTCTGAAACCGTTACCGCTAGAAAGTAGCAATAGGCGTAAATGCTCATTGCAAATGCCTGCTTTAAAAAGCAAATGAGCATGCAGTCCGTTTGTACCACAGTGGTAAGTGATTTCTACCGCCTATGGACAACTGCAACAAACCCCAATGACACAGAATGCACTGACAGCCATCTCTAAAATTCAATTTTTGTAATTAAAAATAATAGAGATTGGAGACGCCAGCGCCAAAATTAAACTACGCCATAATATTTGAATATTAATAAGAGTATTAGTTACTCAGTATTCGTCAGTAACGGGACTATGGCGCTATGAACTACGGGTTAATATTAATAATCGTGTTAGTAGATATTAGTTCGGTTAGTAATTGTTAGTAAATGTGCTTCCTATTTGAAATTGGTTATAGAAAGTTTACAAAAAGTTAAAATCATATACAAAAAGTTGTTTACATAGTTGGTTGTGTTGCCCTAGAGGACATAGATGGTTGCTCGTTGAACAAGTGTATCCTCCTAATTGAACGAATATTCTGTTAAAACCTAATACTTACCAACTTACGTTAAGAAACCTACACTGAAGGATAGGAAGGTAGCAATAACTTCCTACGTTGATACCATCGTATTCTAGGCTTATCTCAAACGGCAGTTATCAGGATAACGGGTGATAGGCCATCAGGTGAACTACAGTTGCCTAAAAAAATAAGATCTATTTTTGACTTCTTATTATAATACTCTTATTATAGATATTCATATAAGACTCTCTGAATATTAATTATACATTATCATATTGTATATATATTGTATCGCTTCATTTATAAATTCGTATTTGTTACATGCAAATTTAATTCAATTTACACAAGAAGATATCGCTAGTATGTATTTAAGAATATTTACAAAGTCATTAAAAATGTTTACATTTATTAATAAATAAAATAAGCTTTTGCACACGACTTCGTTTCTATTGAGCAATTAATTAAGGATCTATTGGGCATTTAACAATAACTAAAAAGAATGAAGAATCTTCCAATAAACACTTTTCCTTCCTATCCTTATCTTCCTATCTTTTTTTAGGAAATAATTTTCAAGAATGCTTTCACAATAAAAAAATATGAGTAATTCAAGTAGCACTAGACTAGACTCGCATTTGTAACAGGGGTTTAAAAGCATGAAATTTTTGGGTAATTCATTAATTTTCGTGAGGTCTTTTTCATATATCGCGCAAAGAGTTGAAATAATTCAATATACGGCGTTTTGGGCACGGCCTCTATTGGATTAATAGTTTCCAAAATCATTCCGAATAAACTCACCAAAACTGATTTGAAAAAACTGATGTATAATAAATTATGTATTTTTCATTAACTTCAAGTACCACACAAACTTACAGTCCATATGATGGTAAATAAACAATTTTCGAGGTCTTTGTTATCCCTTGAAAATCATGATGAAATACCTCAAACATCATCAATTTTCGACATTGTTCAGACTAGAACACAGAAACATTATCATTGTTGTTGGACCTACACAAATAGGCGAGTCTGGGATGCCTCCACAATCTGAGATAAAAAAGTTGTTATCACCATGTTTAATTGAGCATCATTTTTTAACTTTTACAATAATTACAGACAAACACTTCAATTCTATAAGTTTATGCAATTTAAAGACTTGCGTCATACATACACATATGTCATACATACACACATACACATTAAAACATTTGTGCAAATAAATCGAATTTGTATTTTAAGAAAATAATATAATTACACGATCGTCAGGAAAATGGACGGAAGTAAATTTCTAAATTATATCTTTTACAATTTTATTTTATTTTTGAAGAGTTAAATTTTGTTGAAACTCTTTGAACTGTGGACTTTAATAATTACGAGGGCTGCTATTTATTAATCCGGAATTATTGTTATATTGCTTTTCTATATATTCGCCGCGTTGATTATTGTACTTTTTCATACTTAAAACAAATTTTCATAGCACTTTTTCCATTCTGATTGAGATATCTCTGTTACATATCTCTCTAGCGATATATAACAAGACGATCTTCCATTATTTCTGGAATTTATTAGTGTCCTTTATATTACATCAATTTTTTTATTTTATTTTCAATGGACTGCAGTAGCCGCCAATAAAATTTTCTTTCTTTCTTACATATCTCATTATCAGTTTTTCGCAACAGTTTTTTATAATTTTCACTTACCTACTTATTAATATCATTACTTCGACGGTGGTGCTCTAGCATACTAATACTCATTACAAGCATATATCTCTACATTATAAGTTAGAGAAACGATATCGCACACATCCTATAATATTTTTTAAAATGTTTTTCGTCCAATTTAATTACAGTGTAATGTACTTAAATCTTATATTTATCACCAACGTTTGGTTATGTAAAGCAGATTCTATTACACAAAACTTAACATTATTTTTAAATTTACTACAACCTTTTGAAAATTTAACCAGTTTGCCAAAGAACTACCAATTCACCGACGAAGAAATCTATAACAATACACAAGCATACTTATCTGGACTCGACAATGAAGATATTCATTTAAACGGGACTGAACTCATACAAAAATATGGGTACAAAGTCGAAGAGCACTATTCCGTAACAAGCGACGGATATAATTTGACAATGATTAGAATCCCAGGTAAAGGTCCCGTGGTATTTTTAATGCATGGATTATTATCGAGTTTCGAAGACTGGTTAACGATTGGCGCTGATAAATGTCTACCATTCTTTTTATCCGATGCAGGCTATGACGTTTGGATGGGAAATGCTCGGTGTAATACGTTTTCAAAACAAAACGTCAATATATCATCCTCAGATCCAGAATACTGTGATATTAGCTGGGACGAAATCGGTCGCTTAGATTTGCCCACAATGATTGACTATATACTGGAAAGGACTAAGAAAGCCAATTTGACGTACATAGGACATTCTCAAGGAACTACCGCATTTTTTGTCATGGCTTCCGAAAAGACAGAATACAATAAAAAAATCAGATTGATGATAGCATTATCGGCAGTTGCTTGGATGAGTCATGCAGAAAGTCCACTGGTGAGAATAGCTGCTCCGTTTAATAATATTCTTTTACTAGGTAAAATCCTCGGTATTACTACTATTGCGGATAATGATACAACGAAAGCACTGACTTCAACTTTCTGTGGCAATTCTTTTCTTGCACCATTGATTTGTTCAAATACTGAATTTCTTCTGTGCGGCTTCGATTATTTTCAAATTGACTTCAAGCAATCGCCGGTAATTTTTAACCACAGTCCATCACAATCTTCTCTGAAACAGATTCAACATTATGGGCAATTAGTGGTTTCCGGTTACTTCAGACAATTTGATTACGGACTGTTACTGAATCCGGTTAAATACGGTTCACTTACACCTCCTTCATATCCAGTTGAGAAAATAACAGCTCCCGTCGCCATATTTTATAGTCCTAACGATTGGTTTGCAAACCCTACGGATGTGAATGTTCTACGTGAAAAATTACAAAACGTTGTAGACTATTATGAAGTCAATTGCTCAACTTTCAACCACAATGATTATTTGTGGGCTAAGGATGTTAAAAACTTAGTTTACAACAGAGTTTTAAAACTAGTTAAAGAAAATCTTTAACACTATTATAATAGAATAACATTTTTTCTATCACAATGCATTTTATTCGAACTTATGCTGTACTTACTACACTATAAAGGTATGTCATCACTCTATTTTGATAATAAGATTGAAACAAACGAAAGCAATTGATTGTTTCTAAGCCGAACCAAATTTCGACACCCAGTTACTCACTCGTTGAAAGTCAAACCCTAGAACGAAGTTACTTCTTCCCTGGACCAGGGGCCTGCAACCGCCCTTGCAACCGCCTGGCCTCAAAATACATATTTTCAAATAATTATATAAAAATATATAGAAATACGTTTCTGCAAATAAACTAAGTGTGCTTCGGAATATCACTGTGAAGGATTTTGTAGTCAGGATGAACAATCAAATAGCTGAGAGCAAATATATGTTTGTATTTCTTAATGACACTGTAAACAGAGAATATCCCATAGCTTTTATCATAAAATATCCCATTCTAATCCATTTTCATAATAATTGTTTTGTTCTCGTTATTCTGGTAGATCTAGTTATACCATCACACATCACAATTCAAAAATTAAAGATTAAAAGACGTTCAACGGTACTCCACACGTTTGTAAACATAGATTTTTTATCATCCGTTGTGCATATATAAAAATAAATGTTTGTCTGTATGTTCTTTACAGAATCGTAAATTATGCATTTGATTATGTGATGATCTTTAGCAATGTTGTTATGCATGAGTCCACAAAGGTTTCTGATTTGGAGTCTGAGAGTTGGTGATTTGGGAGCGTTTCTTCGTGGCGTAGCAACGCGCGCAGGGTACAGCCAGTCGCTAATAAAGTTTAGACCGAATTCGCAAATTGACGAATTTATAGTGGTGTGTATGTATCAGATGTGGGATCGTATGACTTCTTTAAACTGCCATAAAGATGTATTAGAATAATTATAAGACAAAAAAAAGTTGCAAAGCACGTTGCAACCCACTAAATGAACCTATTAACTTTATCGTATCTTCGTGTATGTATATGAGTTTTGATTTGTTCGGAACAATCTAAATTCCTTTGATAAAAAAATAAAACTTGGTGATTTTATATAATTTAGATATGATCATACAATACCCACAGTAGAATAAATTTGACATATAAAACACGTACCTACATTTTATGGAAATCAAAATTTCTAGCCGTTTACCTAGAGCTATATTATGTATTTAAAACATGTGTCTATAGTGTAAATGAATATTTTATTAATTGAAATATATGGACATAATGTCGGATTAACCAAGTAAAACAAACATATTATATTTAAACATATTATATTGAGTGATAATATGTTACAGAGTTTCTTTTTCCGTTTGTTCTCAAGAAGCTTTCGACAATTTTGCAATAACACCTTACGAAATTGTAACAAGGCTATATAGTAAAATTAAAACACATATTGGAACCAATAGTAACCACAGCTCGCTCTGCAATGTTAACCTAATCGAACATCTAAATAGATAGGTTACCTTTTGTTCTCCATAATGAGCACTAGTACTTTATGGAAGAAATTCTATGAAATTTATAAACACGGCTCCGCTTAAGCCTAAATGTTAAAAGAGTTATTTTTCCCGATTTATAATATAATACGATTATAATACATGGAGACTAGTTAGATACTTGACAAAAGCGAGGACATCATAATCGATGATCATACATACCGTTTAAAAAATCGTGCGTGTACTTTAGTACGCACGTAAGAAGTTATACTTCTTTGGCGTAACAAAATAAAACTTCTAAAAAATTATCGTGAAGGCAGTTGCCAGTTCTCACGCACATACGTAGATGTCCTTACTTTTACTCTGTGGGACTTAACTATTTGAAAAACTAAAATATTCACTAGCTAATTTCATGGCTTTTCGTGACTGTCTGTGCGCGCATCGTAAAATTTACTATCATATTTTTTTCTAACCTAACGCACCAAAAGAAGTATAACTTCAAAATAGTCCATCAAAACTATCATTTAACCACTGAGAAAACATTAATTACATAAATCCAATATGACGATCCAATAGACGAAAACTATGGACGCTGTGAACTATGGCCTGTGTTCGTGACAATAAAAAGATGCGCTGCGTTTCGGTTTCGTTATCGGCGCGCGTTGCAAGCGTCCACACATATTGTTTATCCTGGATAATTAAGTCAAATTTTAACCATCAGTTTTTTTTACATTTTTGGAACGAGAATCGAGTACAGAGTACCCTGCATCGTTACGTCAAGTGTATTATCAATCACCCTATATATTAAATTAACCTATTAATTTTACGTAACTGTAATGAAATAAAAATCCTAGTTGAAAATTTCTCCATAATATCGTAATCGTAGGGATCTTTTTATATCAGATATCCTAGGTGCCTTAGGCCATTAAATCCCAATTTTTTGGCCACGGAACCCTATTTGATCATACATTTTTGGCGAATTGCCGTTTTGCAAGTAACAAAACCGAAAGTACTTTGTAGTCTGGATATTTTTTAAGTTGAATAGAAAGAAGAAATCATAGATCGAAAAATAATACATATGTATATTAATAATTAATTGTAACCTTTATTGTCCTAAAACGCACTAAAGTAGGTACTTAACAAGAAAAAGAAAATTTTAAAATAATTGTAAAATATCCGACAATTCAACACGAAGATATGAAACTTTTGATGTATGTAGATGAATCCGGAACCCATATAACCTTTCCACTGAACTTCAGGGTTCTGCGTAACACCCTTTAGGAACCGCTGCCTCCAGGAGTTTCAAGACTGTCTTCCTGTAAAGCATGTGTCCGAGCATAAAATTTAGCATTAGCAGTCACTAAAAAACAAATTGAGAAGTCTGTTCGAAGTGGCAGGAACACCCAGTCATAATATAAAATATATATCTACCTAACGAATGAGTAATACCATAAAAAATCCAAAACAGCTATCCAAATATCCAGGCCAAACATTAAATGCCATATGCAATTTTCATTAACATACTTATTGTCGCCTTTTCATAAATTATGCAAAGTATTCAGCGGAAAAGTATTTAAGAAGCTTAAACTCCAATGTATCTCACTGATTATTCTCCCTTACGGTACGATGTACAGCCGGTTCGTATTTTTTACTGTTATCTTTATTAATTGTTTTTACGTGTGTAAATGCAATATCGATAATACTACATATCTTGAGTCCGTAATAAGTAGTTTTATAGAAAGTTTTACAAATGCATCAAATTTACCCATGAAACAAAATTTTACCGAAGAGAACATCAGTAACTGGACCCAGGAATATTCACTTGGACTGCAAAATGAAGATGTCTATTTAAACGGAACACAACTTATACAAAAATATGGATACAAGGTTGAAGAACATAACGTTACAACGAGTGACGGATACATTCTATTATTGTGCAGAATCCCAGGTAATGGTTCAGTTATCTTTCTGATGCACGGGATACTCTCAAGCTATGAAGTGTGGTTAACGGGCGGTGCCAAAAAAAGTCTACCGATAATTTTGGCCGATCAAGGCTATGATGTTTGGATGGGAAACGCTCGAGGTACTGAATTCTGGCAACAAAACGTCAATATATCTTCATCAGATCCTGAATTTTGGGATTTTAGTTGGAATGAAATCGGTTGCTTGGATTTGCCAGCAATGATTGATTACATACTGGAAAAGACTGGACAGACCAACTTAACGTATATTGGCCATTCGCAAGGAACCACTGCGTCTTTCGTTTTACTCTCCGAGAAGCCAGAGTACAATAAAAAGGTAAATTTACTAGTAGCATTATCTGCAGTGGCTTGGATGAAACATGCTGTAAGTCCGCTTCTGCAACTCGCTGCTACTGTTGATCCTTTACTTTATGTCATAGGTGAAGCAATCGGTATTAGTAATGTTATAGTAAATGAAGATTTAAAAAAAATATTAATTCTTTATTTCTGTGGTACTGATTTACTTGCCTCTATAATTTGTCAAAATCTTATATTTATTTTGGGAGGATTCGACTATCCTCAAATTAACTACAACCAATCAGCTGTTATTACTAACCATTTTCCATCAGGATGTTCTTTGAAGCAATTCCAGCATTATGTACAATTAGCGAAATCAGGGTCTTTTAGGAAATTCGATTATGGTACTGTCTCGAACTTGGTAAAATACGGTTCACTTACACCTCCGTCATATCCAGTGCAGAACATCACAGCTCCTGTCGCTATATATTATGCCTCTAACGATTGGTTAGCG
>DWOP01000033.1:0-13711 GCA_018251135.1 Cephise aelius
TAGACCCTTCTCGTTCTGAGAGGAGACCCGTGCCCAGCAGTGGGACAGTAAAGGGTTGATGATGATGATGATGATTAAGGGCAAATTTGAATAGCATCAGAATCCGGGAGATACCTACTTATACCGTGTCGATAGGATCTTTCAACTTTTTGCAGTCCACATAAGCCTTGTTGTATTGATGTGGTTTGATGTAATGTAGTGTACTTCTTGTTCAGAATTACAAATCTCGAAGACACGTCTATGTTTCGCGCGTATAGTACGTACGTACTTGTTCCTAGGTATGGACTTTTCGATAGTTTATCTGAAGTTAAGTATTTATCTACTTTCTAAACATATCATAATATAATACAGTAAAAGGTCCTATCTCCTATTATTAGATAGCTTTTTACGGGGGTATAGCCTTCAAAAAGTACATGATACCGTGGGAGCGATACCGGGTTAGGTATGTGGTATTTTTACCCACTAAAAACCCCTTGGTGTCCCACCTCTGCGCTTAGTGATCACTTCAGGAACTCCATACGAACTCGCGTCGGAGTGGTCAAGCGCTGCTCCGTAGAGCTCAACATTCGGGAGAATATGGATATTCTCCCAGCACCCTCCGGTGCTTTCGACGTTGTATGACCACATGCCCTGTGGCCCTTCCAGGTGTGGCAGGTGTGGCCCGCAACCGCGGAAGCCCCCTTGTAGACAGGCAGGGGATATCGTAATACTATTCTGGCCCCGAGCCACTTGGTCATTATTAAGTAGGCATCTACCTAATAAATAACAGTGAAAATGTGCATTATTATTAGATTAGAGTTGTCACCAACCTACTGACGTGGAGGGCCTGCAACTTCTCCAATCTACTGTGTAATCATCGAGAAATAAAAATTGACCTGCTTTAAAACGAAATATTTAATATAATCAATACCTGTGATGAACATAGGCTCAGAACAGCAGCACTATCTGTTTGAATATCCAGCTTTTTATTACAGTAAATAAAAAGCATATCCAAAGCCACTGCTGATGTTAATTTTGCTTCTTGCCACCCATTAATTGTTGCTCCTGACAACTGCAAAATGGTACCATTTTGAGCGAAAAACAATCACAAACAAAACGTTAATATTCAGTTTTACCGAGAATCGAACGGTTTATTCCGGTCAGAAGTTTTGCCAACATCACTTCACCTACTACTATACGAGGGCGGTTCAATAAGTAACCGTGTTAGAAATGAAGGCACCATATTCTTCAAAAAAACTTTTTTATTTTTCAACATAATCTCATTTTAGGAAAATACACTTTTCCTAACGTTCCTGCAATTTTTTTAACCCCTCCAAAAAAAATACGCCTCTGTCTTGACAAGGACTTCCTCGTTTGAGCTGTTTTTTCATGTTATGTTTCATGTTAGGGAACAAGAAAAAATCGCAGGTGAATAGGGGGGATGCCGGCGACAACTCCGGATGAATGTGCTGGTGCGTTATCGTGGTGATCAGCACCTTCTTTTTTGCCAGATGCTGCCGTGTCTCTTTCAGTTTTTTGTCAAAGCGGTCCAATAACTCACTGTAGTATTGTCCAGTTATCGTTCTTCCTTTTTCTAAAAAATCCATGAGGATGACGCCGTTCGCACCCCAAAAAATCGTCGCCATGACCTTCCCGGCCGATGGCACCGAATTCGCCTTCTTTGGAGCAGATTCACCAGGAGAAGTCCATTGTTTTCATTGCTGCTTAGTTTCTGGTGTGAAATGATGAATCCAGGTTTCATCAATAGTAACAATTCGACGCAAAATCTTCTTCGGATCTCGCTTAAATTGCTCCAAACACCGCTTCGAAGTTACTAGCCGCATCCGCTTTTTGTCCACCGTGAGCAATAGCGGCACCCACCAGGCCGGCAATTTTTTCATCGTCAACTTATCATGCAAAATCTGGTTGACACACCTACAGCCTCGGCTACTACGCGCACTTTCGTTTGTCGATCAGCGAGAATCATGTCGTGGACTTTTTGAATGATTTCCTCGGTAACCACGTCTGCCGGGCGTCCTGGTCGCTCCTCATCAAAAATTGATGTTCGCCCACGTTTAAATTCGTTAAACCTGTATCTAATTGTGGCCATAGATGGCGCAGTGTCCCCATAAACAGCATCCAACTTTGTTTTTATCTCCTCGCATTTTTTCCCATCCAAAAACAAAAAGCGAATTGCCGAACGATACTGTTATTTTTCCATCTTAGCGAAAATCACGAAACACGTCTTACTCGAATGGCTGCCAAATCCAAACTTACCTATCAATCCGTCTGAAATTTGTTTTACAATAAATTGTTTGATAGATGGCAACACACAATAATAACACCAACTTCCCTCACGAACGTCCTCTGTCGTCAACCACGGGTACTTATTGAACCGCCTTTGTGCATAAATATTAGAGTGAATTAAGTGGAGAAGTATACTTTAATTATTACAAGGGTTTGACGATCAAGTCAGTGCGGCACCAGCTTTTGGCAATATTCAGAATGCTGATACGCTTTAGCTTATATGTCGACCCAGTGCAATAATTTAGATACCCGACGTCTCATTGGTACTGAATATATTATACTCTACATATTTTTCTTCTTGTATGATTATTGCCTACTGTAGATGTTGATCTTTTTAATCAAATATTTATATTTATCTTTACTACGCTTTAATCTTGCTACTGGTTTTCGGGGACCTACATAACTTATTAAAAGATGCTCATCAGAAGCATCCAGCATGTAGACACAGCAAACTTTCACGGAAGGTATTATGATTCTTGTGGGTTGTACTTTATAAAGTGATCCTTAAATTTAACGCATACCCTTCGCCAATTTAACGTGCGAACTTAGTATCCACAAAATAATTTTTGGACATTGTTTATTAACTTACTTCATATTGAATTTCCAGGAGAGGCGGTGCTGATACGCCGACATATAAAGATCGTGTGTTACGTTGGTATTTATCTCGTTCATTTGCTGTTTGCTTTTCCAATCGTGATATCTCTAACCTGTGTACAATTTTTTTTAAAGATTAGTTGTGATAAAAAGCTTTTAAGCTTCGTCAAGATGTATCTATGAAAATATAATAGACCTAGACCGTCACTGACCGAGACTGTCGCGTGTCAAGCACGGTATATTTACTGATGCCGATACGCTCCGTGCGTGGCACGCGACTTTGCCAAAACCGATGTTCGCAGGCAGCGAAATCGTTTTAAGCTCGTTATCTTTCTAATATAATAAGGCTAAAGAGTTTGTTTATGGAACGCGCTAATCTTTGCAACCACCGGTCGGATTTTAGTATACGATTCCGTATTCCTTAGAAAGGGTGAAGCAAGGCTATCTTAACATTATCCTACGCTACAATTCTTACATTAAACGGCGGATGAAATCACGGGGCGCGCCTAGCACTTCATAAACACAGGTACAACTGATATTATGAAGAGAACTAGAACTATGGATTTGACACGCGCATATTGCGTGGTTGATACGTTCTAGTAGTTCATCCCACTTTCTTACTTACTCTAGTTTGGTGCGACGTGATGTAAGAGCATCTAGAGATGCGTTGTCCAAAATAGCAGCTTGATCAGCGCGTTTGGGTCTCAACGCAAATATTCGACCTGAAAAAGTAGCTACAAGCAGTTCGTTCTCTTCTGTACCCACACAGCCACCGCAAACTGACGTTATAGGTTCACCACAAAACTGCCAATAAATGTCAAACGCACAAATATCAAACAGAAATTGTTTTGAACATAAAAAATATATATATTAACAACAATTTCCTACATAAGTGTACTTCAATCTTGGCTTTTCTCCAAAATCATTGGCGTTAAGGAGGTAAAGTTGAATAGATCCATCATGACGTCCAATGGCTAGATGCAAACCTCCACTTCCAGTGTACCAACCAATGCAAACCACAGAACCAAGGCCTCTCCCTTCTACCAGACATGAGTTAGATAATTTAGATCTGTAATATTTTAATAATGACATTATCCCGTATCTAAGAATAGTTTCATGTAGCTATGTGTGGTTTTTAAGTGTTAATGTGTAATAAAACGGATTAAGCAAACTAAAGTATTATTTTGACGAAATAAGTATAGTATAGTAAGTGTTAAAGGTGTAAAATTGTGGGTGCAGTCTCGTGCCACGATTTTCGATACGTACTCTTCATAACTTATAATACCAATGGACCCGTCTACTGCTCCGTAAAATGAATATATCTCTGCGATGCGCATCGGCGCTGGAACATAGAGACGTGCGGGCCCCGAAGCTACGTGCGTGCGAGACAATAATTGGCCATTTTCTAGAATTGCAGCTCCTTTGTTTGCAATTAGTACTAATAATCGTATACGGTTACTCTGAAATTGCCGAAATAAAACTAAAATTAACCTTATCTAGTATATTCTACCAACTATTCCCTGCAACTTCGTACACTTAATTCTTAAATTGTGCCACCGTCGTTTCCCGCTGTTTAATTGGTATAGCCCAAAATTGCATATGTCCAAATTGCCAAGTGTCTGCGTATTACTTTGGCCTGTATTACACATATTCCAAATATATTAAACTATATTTAAATAGACCGATTTTCTTTTTTCTTCTTGTCTGGTAACTATTGACGAGCTTAAAGCGCGGTTTTCATACTGTTGCGCGAAATAAGCGATGGCGTGCGGGATGATGGAACCACTCGTGCGGCGGTGGAAACGCGCAAGATCTGTATCACCGCGAAGTTCAATCAGCATTTCTCTGAGTGATGGCAGTGTGCTGAAGTCCCGCGCTAAATAAAGACAAATGTTGACTTCATCATCATCGTCATCAATGTGGCGTGTGTTATGATAGTCGCGCGCGTTGCTTCCCCACGCGGAGACTCGCTTGCCTGTATATTGTGCCGCGATGGTTATCTATAAAATCAGATGTACTTAGATATCTTAGGTTCAATGGTACCTCTATACTTCTTCTGTCCCGGCGTGCTATATCGCTGCAACTCACCCCTGTTAGGAAGAGACGGATGCCCAAGGACTACGGGAAAAACCGTAGACCGAAACTACCCTTCCCTTTTACGAAAGTGGATTGTCCAAGATCGTGCTGAAAGCCGGGGTTCGACATCATTTTTCCTTTAAGGTCCATGTTGCCTGCTCCGGTTCAGCCCTACTCTGGCTTCCCATTAAGGCCGCTAGGGCCAACAGTACCACACCGTTCATAAAAAAAATTAAACGATAAAAGCGCATGCAATTGACGTTCACCGTTACGTGGCACAGAGCAGTAGAACAAACACCTTAGAAACAATAAAAATATAATTATGGTCGAATTTCGGATAGCATAATATGAGTTTAAGAAAAAAACTTATAGTCATCTTACATTAGGTGCAGCAAAAGCCGCTATATCGAGTACTCTGTCGTCGCATATGTAAGTATAATGCTCTTGTAGATCTCGGTAATACGTAATAGTATGTCCACTGCACAATATTAAATCGCTCCCAAGAACACACCTACGATTGTAAATACTTCTTATGTTTAGATATTTTAGGTTCAACTGAATTTAATAATACCCACTGAATATTTATCTGGTAATTAATCAATTATTTACATAGATGTTATCGTTTCTGACAACGATGTTTCAATACTGAGGAATACTTTGCCCTTCCGAGTATATCCTTTAACCTCATTGCCAGATGCAGCAAATATTTTATATTCTGATATCGTGCCTGAAAGCAGTAAAATATAATGATCAAAATTTTGTTACAGGTTTACTTTAATTATTATAATTTCAAGCAAATAAAAGGTAAGTAAGGGAAGAAATTTAAGTATATACAGGGAAGTAACATCTGTTTTCCGTGTGCAGTGGTATACATCGTTTGAAATTATTTAAAGCAGCAAAATTAAAATATCAGGCAAAGAATAGGTAACTATAGGAATTTAAACGTGAAGGGTAACAATCAATCTATACTAATATAATAAAGCAAAAGAGTTTGTTTGATGGTTTGAACGTGCTAATCTCTGGTCGGACTTGAAAAAATATTTTTGTGTATGATAGGCTGTATAAAATTACGCTACAAAGTAGGTAGGTACTTATACTTTTTACATGTATACTTCTAAGCGTATATTGTATATTCTTTATTGCGTCAAACGAATGCCGATTGCCGTGGGACTTGGCAATGTTAAAATGTATATAGGTAAAAGATAAGAAGCAAAAATCCTTTATTTATTTAATATGTATATGTTAAAACTTTACAAGTACATTAAATTAAACTGAATTATTGATTTTTATGTATTATTATAATTATATGGAGACCCCTAAGGGTGTGACATATGTTAGGGTTGGCACATGCCACTCGTAACATCACAATAGTCTATAAGATTATTTAATTTTTACCCACCTGGTGAAGTTGTGATCTGTACCGACGTGATAGGTTTTCCAGGTAATGTTTTAAATTGAACGATTGGTTCTTCATCCTTAATACTTAAGCATTGTAAGACTCCACTTTTATCGCCTATAGCAAACTGCAACATTTTTGTTTATTTTTTTACCTACCTACTTGCCAAACAACAAAACGGATAACGAGTAGTTGGCCAAGCCAGATATTTAGAAATATTTATGTATACCTTTTGTTGTGCTTTAAGTCCAGATCCAGGTAATATTTTCATAGTATCAGGATATGTAATACCACACACTGTGTAATCTATTCTTACTAAATCGTAATCCATTTTAGTGCTAATTTCTTTCTTTGATATACATACCTACAATAACTGTTATGGTATAAATTTAATCGATATTGCCGTGGTAACGTAGAAGTAATAACAAACAATCTAGATAGACAATTATGGATTATTTCCATAACCAATATGCTTTTAAAACATTATTTTTATTAAAAATAATATTTCTTTTTTACGTAGCGGATAATATTTATGCTAGAAAATTACTTGTTTTTATTAAGCGCTACCTTACGTCACAAAAACGAAGCGACTTAGGCTAAGACCTCATGGAGCGATTTTTACCCGCGTCCGCCGCGGTGGTGGAACAGCGGTTTTATTTATAAACACACGAAACAGGTCATTTGCGCGTCCTCTCCAAGCGAGGTCGCTTCCGATGAAGGCTTAGAGGTCAATAGGACCAAAGCCAACCTAGGCGGTGTTTAGTGGGTAGGCACCTAGGTCCATCCTAGTGAGTCCCACATAACCAGTGTAACCGCGTGCACGGGTATGCAAGGAGCATTCACCGCCTCCCTCCCGCATGAGGGTAGTCCTCTTTCCCATTTTGTCTGAACCCAAAAAAATCGTTAAATCGATTAAAATCGCTCCGTGACTTCTTAGCCTTAGATGTCAAGTAACTAAAAATTGCATAATGTTGCAACAATGTGAACATTTATTGTAATTATTCGTGTTTTTTAATCGATTTCATGTATTTATAAATGTATCGCTATTTTGAACAGAAATAATATTTGTTTCGAATCAAATCGATATATCGCGTGGCGAATAGGATGATGATATTTATTTGGTAGAATTTCACGATTTGAAACACTATTAAATACATTTTTCGTCGTTTTTAAGTACTATAAAGCAATGTGCTTTTTCTAATATTGAAACGGTCACACTGAAGATAACCTCTCTTTCTTAGAATTGACATTTGACATGTATTGTTGTCATCTTCTTAGACTACTAAGATTAGATCCGCAGATTATATTCATAGTCGTATACTGGTAATATATACTTTCTATTCTTCAGGCTTTGAGTTTTGTTTAATTTATCTTATTATATAGATATCCGGGGTCCAAAACCACTCTTCCGTGTTTAGAACAGTACTGAAAATGGAAGCAGACAAAGAAAACATTGTTCAAGCAGTGGTTATAACTGATTTGTTCAATAATAATTTGTATCCCATATGTAAATATAAGCCACTGGTAAGCATATTTATTTACATATCGCATTATTTATTTGTTCATTTTTTAATTATACTTTAGCTATATTAACCCGCAGTGTGTGTACTGCTGTTTCAGTTTAAATATTGTTGTTGCTTAGCTTACGCAAAAATTGGAAATAAGTTGAAATAACGCATATAAAGCTTCATCGTCACGCAAACCTACTTGTAGCAGTTACTAAATGCCACCACTGTGTTATGGAATCAAATCACATATTTTATTTGGACCCATAGGTGGTTCTTATCAGTGGTCAGTGCATGCCACAAGGCACCAAGCAAAAAGTATTGGCCACCCACCATTTATTTTAACTCGACGATCAGTCAAAAGTGGCTATTGACTACATTTGCTTCCAGTGGCTGTGTTTGATGATTCTCACGCAGCTTGCATGTTCTGATATTTGAAGGGGCAAAGTATTGTGTTAGAATTACTTATGCAGAATCTGTAAATATGTATAGAAACTTTAAATGTTAATATTATTTTGAAGTACTTGGCGAGCTTGGTGTATAAATTATTATGTTATTGAAATAAGGAATCAAATGTCAATGAACACCAGTTTATTAAAAAGGGATGATGTGAAAATAAGTTTAAGCAAAAGAGAAAATGATAATAAATAATGTAAAAAGAGCTAAAGAAGATTAAAGGACATAGAATTGGAGTATACATACATATTTGTATAGTACTTTATAATTGTATACAATGTTACATCTCAAAGCATGTTGTTCATCTGAGTTGTCTGAGATACTTATATACAGGTCTCTCATATACTATGAGTGACTAAATGGTAAAAACTCTTATTCTGTTTTAGGCCCTGTTACCTATTGCTGGGGTGCCACTTATAGATTATGTACTTGAATCTCTAGTGTCAGGAGGAGTAGGTGAAACAATATTATTTAGCTGTCAGCATTCTGCTAAAATAAAGAGTTATATAAGGTAAGTAACTCTATAATCTAATTTTCTTAATGGAATATGTAAAATATACTATTTTTTCGTCATCTTAAACTTATTTACTTTGATTTGTTAAGCTTATTTATTGTGCGTATTATATGTTCTAAATTCAAATGTAAACAATAAATTGGTGGAAAAATATTATATGTTTACATTTTAGAAATCAATGGATTATAATTTATTATTTTTATGTATTGTATGTATTATCCTATAAATAATATTTGGAATACAGATAGGTTTCTCATTATAAACTTATTATTTTTTAAATGATTTCCACATTGATCCTAGGTCAAACAGATCTTCAAAGATTACATTTTTTTTGCATCTTGGTAGTTGCATTGTTTTTGGATATGTCCTCTACATAAGACATGTGACTTCAATTGTGAAGCTATGAGAGTAAATTTTTAGGAGATTATTTATGAACATATTTTCATCAACAGAAATAAATTATTTTCAGTATGTGTAAGGAACAGAAAGTACCATGGAGTTTGGCAATGGATGTTCAAATAATGACTTCAGACACTTGTCAGACAATGGGAGATGTAATGAGAGAGATAGATGCTGCAGGATTGATAAGAGGTTGTTTTGTTTTGTTGGGAGTTAACACTATTACCAATATTAATTTTTCTGCACTACTGGATCAACATAAGTAAGTAATCATTGCAATATAATATAAAAAAGGAATGTAATATTAAGAATGGATAATGATAATACATTTTTACAACTGTCATTGGTATTTATTTTCAATGATTCAATTGATTACTAATAGCTCATTTTTTTCAAATTGTTCATGTATTTTAGACAGTTGGTTAAGAAGGAAAAAGGTGCAGCAATGACTCTAGTTTACAAAAAAGTGTCATGGGAACATCCACTGATAAGTAATGATAAGGCTACATTTATAGCAGCTAATGGAAAAACAGGCAAAGTGTTGTTGCATCAAAAATACAAACCCAAATCTAAAGATGCCAAAATTTCCCTGCCTTTGGTAAGTTAGAATAAAAATGGACAAAAAATATTATTTACAAACTAGAACATAGTCATTGTAAAATAATAATAATTTATGAATATAAATTGAAACCAGTTATTCCTTTTGGATGTTTCAGGATTGTGTTTTAAGCAACCAAGAGGTACAATTTCATCATAACATAGTAGATGCTAATATTGCATTGTGCTCACCATCAGTGCCTCCACTCTTCTCTGATAATTTTGATTTTCAAACACGCAATGATTTTATTCATGGCATTCTGATCAATGAGGATATTCTAGCTAGTTCCCTGTATTACACACTTTTGAAACCAAAAGAATATGCTGCAGTTGTATCCAATTGGAAAACATATCAGACAATAAGGTTAGTTAATAAATTTCATATTTGAACCAGTAACAGATCTTTCTACTATCATTATTAAATTATGTATGTTGTGATTGTAACAATATTTTCTATAATAACTAATTAAATTAATTATCAATATCATCTTTTAGCTGGGATATACTGCACCATTGGGTCCACCCACTGTCTATAGAGACTGGGTCGTTCTATCAAAATAGCTATATTTTTATGGGTAACCATAATTTTCGTAAACCAAGTTCAACTTTGAGTAGGTAAGTGTAGATTGTCTCAAATATAAGTATATCATATGGTTTTGTTATAATACCCCTCTGAGATATAATTTATTATTATAGATCATGTTCAGTACTACAAGATGTTCTTATCGGTGCTGACACGTTTATTAGTGACATGGCAGTGGTTTCAAAGTCAATGATTGGTAACAATTGTGTGATTGGTAAAAATGTTAACATTAAAGGTAGTCATATTATGAACAACATTACCATTAAAGACAACAGCAAAATTATCAATTCCTTCATTGATGACAACTGTACAATAGAAGAAGATTCTGTACTAGAGGGAGTTATTGTTTCAAGAAATGCAAATATTAAAGCAGGAAGTAATCTAAAGGGGACACTTGAGGCTTCGGAAGGAGATATTAACAATGGTAACAATGTTCCCATTATCATTAATATTACAAATGATGCAATTATATAATTATTATAACAATTGTTATTTTTGTAGAAGAAACATTAGTGAAGTCAACATCAGAGAGTGGAATTGAGTGGGAGAATGAGTCATTGGGAAGTGATAATGAAGAGTTCATAGGCTTAGACAAAGAATGGAGTGATAGTGAACTTTGCTATTCATCAGACAGTAGTGCAGACTCTTCTTTGCTTGATTCACCAGTTCCAGAAGACACAAACAGTAAGACAATTAATTTGATCATATTATATTCTCTGAATATGATAATTACCATGTCAAATTTGCTGTTAATATGGGTCTAATTCTGCTTTTTATTTACAGTATTCCTTCAAGAAGTTGTCGATAGTTTAATCAGGGGATATGAAGAAAAATTAAAATGCGACTATTTGATTTTGGAAATTAATTCATCTAGATATGCATATAATATACAACTGCATGAAGTTAACTTTTTTGTTGTGAGAGCAATGCTCAGTATACCAGTATTGATTGACAACAAGAGTGTGATCAGCACTCTGAAAGATATCCTGAAGTATTTCCGACCTATTCTATCTAACTATATAAAAACAAAACCAGCAATAATGGATTGCTTGAAAGCAGTTGAGGTATTTGTAACCATATTTTGTTTAATCAATTTAAAGTTTCTAAATGCAATGTTTGTTTATTTTCTATGGCAATTTCTTTGCTGCGGCCCATATACATTTTTTGATTTATATTTGGCAATGCAGGAATCGTAAATAGTTTAATTTAAAAACACCTTTAAAAATTCTTATTTAAAAATCTTTGGTATTGAAAATTTTCAGGTACCTTCACTAGTTTCTAAAATTTACCTACATCAACAAATACAAATACTTTATGTTTTGCTATTAAAATAAACAAATTATTATGAACTTCAAAAATTCTTTTTTTTTTATAAATTTAGTGTTTGACAATACTCATTCACATAATTCATTATTTTTTAGGATAGTTGCATAAAATGTGCATGGTTCGATAGCAAAGCTGGACAGGTGATGCATCTATTGTATGAAGCAGATGTTGTTGATGAAGATTCTTTGCTGGAGTGGTATGAAGATTTGAAGGAAAATGAAAGTCCAATTGCAAATCAAACATCTGTTATTAAGTTCTTTGAGTGGCTCCAAGAAGCAAGTGAAGAAAGTGAAGACTCTGACTAATAACAGTTCTTGTTTTTTTTGTAAATACAATTTTTACAATGATATTGTAGAAACAGATTAATAAAGTTGTTTTTATCGTATGGTTGCGTATTGTTGAAATTGTACTGTTGAAAAATTCCTAAATTTGTTCATATCAAATGATGTTGGTTCACAAGGAGAATGGATCTTAATTTGTCTCATGTGCGTGTCCCGTCCATTCTGATGATTGCTCAACACTGCTATTTGAATCATATATGTTCTGATAGGTTTGTCATAAATATCTTTGATTGGTATCATTTCCCACCCTGAAATGACAACGAGATAATATAACAGAAAGCCAATATTAGGGCTTGATTGAGGCTCTTTACTGACCAAGTGTCAATTGGTTTTAAATGGGAATCTTAAAAGCTGACAATATTAACTTCTAAGTTCATCATTTTATTGAATATTGATAAATCTGTAATATATTTCAGGAAATAAGGTTACTTATGAAATGACACTGTGTATAACTTGTAGAAGATACTGAAGAAATTAACTAAATCACATTATATAGGTCATTTCACCTCTTAGTTTATATTTCTTATATGATTAAAGTTATAAGTTGGTTGGTTACAGACAAAACTTAATTTATTCTTAACTTGCACATATTTCAAGTATTTAGAAACTTGTTAGTAACAAGATAAAACAACTTACCACTAGGTTCAATCAATTCAATTACTTCTATTTCTTGCAAATCATTGAAATGTGTGCCTGCTCGGATTGAAATTCTACTGGGAGTATAACTTTCATCTAATTTATAGTCAGTATAGATATAGATGTGTGAGACCATTGTTTTTCTTTGGAACTGTATATTGACAAGATGTGGCAACTGTCCATCTGACTGCCAGTATGTATCCATACAGTCATCTCTTAGTTGATCAATTCCAAATCCTGAAATTAAATTTTGTTTATAAAATATACATAAATGATTATTAATCTACAAATTTATATAGTAATATAACAAAGAGTTTGTTTAAACGTACTAAACTCTGTAACCACCAGTTGGATTTGAAAAAAACATTTTGTATAGCGACATTCATGAGGAAGGCTATAGGCTATATAACATTACGTTACGACTCATAAATTAAACGGCGGGTGAAACCGCGTGTTCAGCTAGTCCAGCTAGCTATTGAATTATTAATGCAAGTTGTTGCAAACGCATCCTATTGCACCTTCACAAACAATATATGAATTCTTATTGCTATTTTTTTCCTTACGTTTTTACGACATATTTCCTAATGGTAAACATTAGGTCTATAGTGAAAGTATGTGTTCTTGAATCTCTAGTACCTTATAGTAACAAACATTCTGAAGAAGTGTACAATAATTTTCTATATTGGTGCCTTACCTGGTTTACAGGAAGATAGGCTCCAAATTGCGTGATTTCCAACTTCGCGTACCGTTCCAGATCTTTCATTGACAAGGGGATCTTTTTCGGAAGTCATTTCGCAAGTATTATATCAGTTTCTGATATAAATAATCGGTATTATTGCAAATCGAATTTCGTTTTTTATTTATAAATCAATTCAAATATTTGTAATTTTGTGACAATGCCAATTATTGCCAATAGCAAATTGACAATAATGACACTGGCATTGACATATTGACTTGACGATAGATATTGACATTGACGGCATGAGTATTGCCTCGTTGATA
>DWOP01000034.1:0-13678 GCA_018251135.1 Cephise aelius
CCCCCGGCCATTCCTTTTTTTTTTTTGAAGGGCGGGGCGATGGTTAGAAAAAAAGGGCCCCCAAAAAAAAGAGTTATCGACGGGGGTCTAAATTTCGGGGTTTTTTTTATATGTGAACATTTTTGGCCCCGCCTCTCCGATGGGCCGGTGACTCACGCGCGTCCATAACGTATTCCGAGCGCTCATACGAGACGCGTGTGTCTATTCTAGACGTCGTTCGGTAATCGCTCGTTAGTCGTCTCGCACCTCGGTTTATTAACTTATCAATACTATTGTTTTGATAAACGCCCGAGACGCAATTTCTGTTGACTCATCGTATTGTGCGGCTAATGTGGCTACATAATTGTCCGCCTGTAAGCCGATTGGTCTTGTGCAAGCCTGACGTGTTTCAACAATGAGCCTAATTTGACTAATAGGTGCGTTGTAATCGTCACCGCGTGTGGTTTAAGGATTAACAACATCATCGGCACCACTCTCTTCGCCGCTCCTTACATCAGTTAATGAACGTTGTTCTAAAGCTATTGTTCTAGTTTTTGTTTCTTTTATAGTTTTCTTATCTTGATTGTGGATTGTATGGGCATTAATATCGCCTTTAAGACTCATTGTAATTTATGCGTTATTGCCACAATTATGTCTCTAACGTGAAATAAAAAATGATATATCACAGCATCGTTTTGCTTCAGTTCTAAACTCAACAACTTTCTAAAGTTTATCTTCGGAAATATTTTAAATCGAAGAAGCCAATCGACTTGTGTATTTATTTTCCAATACGTTAGGTTTGTATTTGTATAGCCATTCCATTCACATTTGGTAGTATTTCTTTCTTAATTTCGCATTAATTAATTAGGTGGTAAATTCCCGTTGAATTATTTTCTGAAATCTGTACTATATTTTGAGATTCATTACACGGTTGAGCCGCTGCCCTAAAATCCAAATTATCGTAGGGTAGAGCGTCGCGCTCAGCGAAATCATTAATTTATTATTCCGCGCTTGAACGCACCGTCGGCTTGAATTTTTTTTAATTATTTAATGTTTGCGAAATTCACATTAAATGATCGACCCGGCCCTGTAATTAGCGTCGCACCGGCCGACCACCCTGGCGGAAGACGTATGGACCCACCGTAAATTCTCCATAAGGGTAATAATCGAAAAACCGCCTTTACTGTGTCACCGATTGCGGTACAAATGAAGAGATTCGAAGGAACACGATCGAGCTTGGTGAAAATTTCCTTGAGTAAAACCGTGCAACCGATTCGCGTCGTGTCATTTGTGTAATGGACCCATATTGATTGTGTCGAGTTCCGACAATCGCAGAAATGTCTTCATCAACCAACCGCAAGTGCCAATAATTGAACAATCGTATTACAGAATATTATAGGCCCTAAGTACAACGTTGTATATCAGAAATGTTATGATGACTGCAATTTCATTCTTTCAATTGGCATTTATTTTTGTCGTAAAACTTTCGACGTGATAGGAATAAGTGGTACGAATCCATTTCGGTGCTGGTTTGCTTCAATAAGAATGAAACGGCAAAATTATTAATTACCCTATTGGTGTTAAGTTTAAACAAATATCTACTATAAAAGGCTTAATAGCAAAATCACGGACATGGGAGATTTCTTACCGCAAAATTTACATTGCGTTCACGGGCTGCAAAACCGTCGTGCTGGTAGTCTTAAATCCAGTACTAAATTATTAACTAAGTTTCTACCGACTACGTTAATGGCCGGCTACATGGTGAATGTTAAGAAGCTGCGGACAAACATTTTCTAGTTCAAAAGTAGGTCATGATTGATTTAGAGGAAGCTGAAAGCGTCATAATGGATTGATAGGAGAGTTCCGCTAGTGGTGTGCCAGGGCGCGGTCGCTCAGCGGGTATTATTTTAGGAGTTGCGTCCACTCCTTGTACTATTACGGCAGACCTGAGCCCGCGCCGTACTGTTGCATAATTCAGACACGAGCTCCGCCGTTTGCATTCCGATACTTGATACGTGCTTTCACATGTATTTATGGACGAGATTTTGTGTCTCCGTAATGTTTGCCGAATAAATAAATTGTGTAGGCATAAATACAATGGGCGAGTCGGCGTCTTCGCTCGTTACGTCGGCGAATGTAAAGTCCGAGTTCGCTTCTTGGGTCGCCCGCTTGTCAACCGTTGAGATATTTCGCGGGGAGTTGATGGGACCGCTTATATCGTTGTTTAGGGCCTTCGTTACATCCGCGGTTTATGTCGCCGCTTACAAATTGGCGTACGGACTTTCCGAGGCTCGCGTTCGCAAATTTTCCGCGGGGAATTATGCTTACATTGTATTTGTGTTGATACGTTTGCGTCCATTATCAACATTGTTACCGAGGGCGACAAACTGATTACAAGTGGAGACAAATATATTGTCCGGTGCTGCGTGCCAGACTACAGGAAAACCAGTCTCTCTGCTAGTGCCAGACTTGACGATCGCGGATATAAAGATTATCATATTGGATCTTCATTTTATCGCATTGCTGTCGTCCGAAAAATATTTCGTCCGAAAAACATTTGTTTTTGATTTAGGAATCAAAAACCAGTTTATCTACGTTTCTATCATTGAATCGCTGCACCCACCTACACATCACAATACAGAATGCTAACTAGTGATCGCAAAGAATGGAAAGCAAAACACAACTATGAGATATTGTCTGAGCGAAACACGTGTACGTCATGCGTAAGCGTGCTGGAAAGAAAGCGCCCGTCTCACGGTGACATCCTAGAATCGAGTGCCAACTAATCCGAAATCCTAACATCATTATCTCCAACTTGTATCAAGCACGATTCCGCTCACATCTCGGTTACCGCAATTCTAATGATTTACTGCGGAGGTCCTCCTTTGTATGCGCTGGTCATGACGAGTTTTGTATGCAAGGTGCGACTCCGCTATCCCGTGCCCATCGTATCCAGAAACTTCCGCGACGGACCGTCCTGATTGCTCTAATTGAAATTTATTCGCCGCTGCACTCGAACGCGCCCCGTTTCCCCAATGCGCGACGCTTAATTCCATTAGATTAATGAATAACCGCGCATCGATTGTTTCAGCCTGTTTAGTTATGTATGCGCTTTTGCGTTTATGCGATCTCGTTTACTGGATTGACGCGGGACGCGCCTCATCCATTATAGATTTAGCCAGGACCGTATCCTCCAGCTTGATGCGCCCGACGTCTCGGTCATTTCGATAATTGGACCTGCGATTATCCTTCCAGTTGCGCAATCCGTAAACATCTGCGATAGATCCCCCGATTGGCATTCGAAGATTGCGTCATTCGCTCTCGGATATAATCCGAGTCCAATTAAGAGCTTTGCTTGTAATTTCATCCCAGAGTGAGGCACAAAGTAAACGATTGCCGGTATAAGATCATTATTTCTGTTAACTGCCACCATATTGCAGTTAATTGTGTATAAGTTCCAATAATTCTCGAGTTGAATCGAAGTCGATTCCACGACGTGCATTCGAGTAGCGGTCGGACGCGAGTGGAAGTCTCGAGTCGATTGATTCGCTGAATCCAAGTCGGCCCACTTCCTAAAACTAGACTGGGAGACGCAGATGGTTAAAATTAGGCCCGCCGGGAATAGCGTAAACTGGGTGCGTGCCTCGTCACCGCGCGCCGACCTGCCGCATATTGTGTTACACCATATCAAATCAAAATGTTCCGTATAGATTCATGCGTTCATGCATTTTTATACCTCCTAACATTATTATTTAATAACGTTACACCTGCAACAAATTATTACACTATTTCCATAATTGCATCTGCAACATAAATATAAACGATCATTATGAATGTTCATTTCGACCTCATTTTTGCAAAATTTTCCGCTTCATTTATTATAAGTTGACTTTAATTTTCATTGCAGGGTTGTTTTAAAAAGAAAGCTATTAAACTCAACTCACTATATTTGAGCTGAAACTTTTGTAAAGCTACACGTTTAGCTATTTCTATTATTCTTTAGAGGAAAATGAAGTAGGTATCTCTTCGTTTCCGCGAATTTAGGCCGAAGATAAATCTGAAACGAAAATAGTATTTAAATTCAAAAGACAATGAATCAAATTTTTCATGTTAGACGGACGTTTCTCAAAAGCGAGATGACGGTGAATTTTTAAGATTATTGTTCACAAACGCAAACAATGTTTTCTTCTGTCATCGAAAGAATACACAAGTTATCGGTCATCCTTTTGTATCGCCATCTCGACGCGCCGTTTCGGCGTCTCCGGCGAGCGATCTCATCTCGTGCGAACATTACAATGCGGGTTCTGCTAGCGTCGTGCGCCGGCTGGATTACGGTTGGCCGGGATTGGACGTAGTCTGTGGAGTTAGGAGAGTCGCTATAAATTCAAACTAGGATCTCAGCTGAGGCTCGACCGTTAGCGCGTGGGAAATGATTGGGTCCGTTGTAGCCGGTGAGGCTTTGTTAGGACGATTGTCCACTGGAGTGGTGTAGATGCGGCGATAGGCCGCGTGTAGTGCCTGCGCTACGAACGGTGACAGCTACGTGGGAAAGGCCGAGATCGCGTGCACACTTATTTGGATGATATTGTCATACTGTTGTTCGGATTTATGGCCCAATATCCTGTGCGTGCGCAGTGTAATTTGATCTTGTTGTCGTTCGGGCGTATGCTTCTGTTTGGTGTAATTTTTCGTTGTTCAGCCATGACCTTTCGAATTTGTTTTCTTTACTACATTGTTTAGAGTAACCGGTTAAATCTGGTATTTAAAATGAGAGTAGAATTATAATAAGATTGATTATATATAGATCGTAGCATGTTGTGTTTCAACAAGGTTAGAAAAATATAAACATTTCTCTAAGCTCGAGAATTCTGCGATCCTACCTCACGCATTTTCGTAATAACTTCAAACAAAAAGTAAAAATAGACCGCGATAGTAGGGCAGTAAACTGTGCATCTGAAAAAGGCATGGGAAGAGAATTCAACTACGTTTATGGCGCTGAACGCGGCACTTCACTCTATATACTGTTTTTCCTTACATCCATACAGTCTCTTTACTTATTCCGAGTGCGTTCGTGTGTTGGCCGAAGTATAATATGAGGGCTATTGAGTTTTGAAAACAAATGCATGTGAGCGATCCATCATACTTTTTCCATTGAGCGTCGCTATCGGCGAGCTTAGAGCTTACACAAACACAGCTTTCAAATGCTAATCCAACGGACGTGCCTCGAATTGGTTCCGCCGGCCCGCTTGAACTACGTGGGAAATGTCCGAAACTCAGTTGGAAATCCTAATGTACATTAATAAGCGCATGTTTGTCTGTCAGACGTAAAGAGTGTGACGCGCTTCGCCTATAAAAACTTACGATCTGCAGACACGAGTATAGATCATTGTGAGATAGAAAATACGGAATCCATACACAACCAAAATGTCTCAACCACCGACATACTTACTAGGAACGGGTTTGCTCTTAATTCTATAAATATCGCTTTCAATTTTAAAATGAATATTTCACACAAAAATTTAGCAATAATATTACACATTTTCATATTTCAATTAAATGTAATGTTTCATTGTTTGACTTTATGCCTTTCAACTTAAAATGTATATAGGTGGAAGTATAATTTTTTTAAGATATATAAAATGTATTACTTCACCTTATGTTTCTGTTTCTGATCTCAAAATTTCTATAATACTTTACATGTGTTATTGTTATCACATTATTAATAATCATAGAAACGGGTTAGCCAGTTGACACTTTATTTTCATTTAATTTAAATATTTATATCGTAAAAATTTTATCATTGATGTCGTAATATAGATCATCTATCTCGAATACATTCATAAAATCTTTAGCTACAATCTTGAATAGTCTATCAACCTAATCGAAATGGGTCATTGCATAACCAGTCGTGGTTTGTTTGTGTTTTTGAACAATTGACCTTATATGGCCACCTACAAGCGGTGATATAATCGGTCTGTATTGGCTCATAGTGGTATCGTGTGGGCGGCGTCCTTCCTAAACGCCGGCGCCGCTCGACTTTGCATAGAGAATTGAAAGATGTGTTTTGTGATCGGTTTTCAAGTTTTTGCTCAGATTTGTCTTCGTTTTTTATTTTGCTTCTTTTATGTCTCGTGAGTTGTCGGTATGAATAAAGCTACTTCGTGAATTACGATATAACACATGCATGCAAATCATTTGTTGTTGTGTGACTATCTACAATGCAAATTTAAAAATATCTAACGGAACTGACCATTATTTTATATTACGATTAAACAATTATTTTACGTAATTGACACTGTAAATCTATTTAGATTTACAGTGTCAATTTGTGCTTTCAACGTTTAAATTTTTTAATACATTTCTTCCATGTGAATTGCGGAAATAATTCGTAGATAAGGTAGATAGTAGAAAAAAAATGTTTCTACAAACAAAAGCTATTTTACCAGTTTTTTTATTTCATTATAAAGTATTAACATACACTTATCGAATGTTAAAATAGATATAGCGACTTCATCGACGTCGACTAATGAAGTTCTTCAAATGAAAATAAAACCCCTTGTGGTCTTGTTTTAAATAACGCCACTAGTGAAGATGTCTATCACTCACTTTTAGGGCCACTGCTGTAGAATGGCCATGAGTCAATAAATCATTTACACAAAAGAAGATAATGATAATTTACCTCATACTAGGTCTTCTTCAAATCGACGGCGGTGCATTGGCAATCCCTCTGGTATTTTGAATGTGCGTAGGCGAAAGTTACTACTTTCCATCGGGTAGCACGTCAGCCTTCATCACTAGGTTAGGAAATTTAAAAACAAATCGATTTTCATATGCTTATCCCACCTCATATGCAAATGTTTATTCGCCAAACATTTTAAACATCATATTTTCCGTTCATCAGGTCTCAATAAAATTGCTTCCGTATCTTGTTCATCGGTAGTTACGCCATCTATTGCTCGGCTTGTGTTACATATACGCACGTGCGTTCCTACTGCACGCAGATGATTTATGTATGACCAGTATACGTGTACTAACTAGACGTATCTACCTACATACTCCAGAATTATTGTGTTCAACGCAAACCAGCTACGTGCTGTGAATGCGAATTCGTGTAATGATACATTGAGTTTCATCGCTTAAACGTCAGCATCAACCACTATCTCGTTAGTATCGAAATTACTGTCATTAACGGGGGGCACAGTTTCTATATCAATCGCTTGATCATTTCTTATGATAATTTTAACGGAAAATTAAATGGTCTAATTCATTTCCAGTTAATTTTATTATTCTGATAATTCTGATTTTACAATTGGGGATTTTGGTTGCTGACAATAGAGGGAAAGCTATAAGTTTGATTTATTGAAGTAATTAAGTCAGTGTTTGTGGTTTTATTAAAAATACACCACAAAATATACTTAAATAAAACTTTAAAGCCAAGTTGAAAGTTAATGATTACTTTGCATAAGCCAATCAATTTAAAGACTAACCAAAGTTTGAAAGTCTGCTTTAAAGTGTAAAGGTAATATATGCAAATGCATTAATTGAGAACTTGATAGTAAATACTACGGCGTAGGAAGCGCGCAGATTCCGTACATAACTGACTGGAGATCGGCGACTCGGCTCGTAAACCGGCGGTGTACGTTACAAATTCTGGGTCCAGGCATTCTAAGATTTGTGGACAATTCTGAATCCGGTTTGAAATTTTATAATAATCTCCTTAATTATTTTACTAGAATTAGACCGGTTCGAGATTATCTAAAACTGCTTCGTAAATTATAATATCATCAACAATAAAATAGGCTGTCCGTGCAATATGCAACAAGGGTTTTGGAGAGGAGTTATCTCATTGCAGTAAATTGTAAAAGACATCTATTTAACTATTTTATAAATAAAATTAGGAAACTTATTAGGAAAATTAAGTTCTGGTTTAGTGTAAGGTAAATCGCATATAGTTATTTTAGCCAAGGGTGAAACTAAACCGCTTTTGACTTATCTTATAAAAAAAGTAACATATCCCTTGCCTTCTAATACCTTTAAATGAGCAATTCTTTGTGTGTGTGTGGGTTTCGGAGGCCATAAATCGATTCAGCTAGGATTCATTTTTAGAAAACGTCGTTTTATCCGTGTTTTCCGACAATGAAAACTACAACATCATTAGAATACGAAGGTGAATTTCTCCACCATCTACAAGGTAGCCCGGTTGGGAAATCGGGCGGTCCCGAAACAAGAAAACCCCGGTTCGAGTTCAGATGATTTTTTCCCTTTTTTTTTCAAGTTCCTTCTCTTGTGAGAAAAATTATTATTATTCATATTTCATCAGTATGTAATTCGTATTTAGATATAGTTTTTAAAAAACACGATTTACAAAAAAAAAATACACAGCAAAGCTTGGTCATCCAGGTATTAAAATTAATCCTGCACAGTCTATGAAGTTGGCAACACTATCGTACGTTACGGCGGTATGTGGTGCAAGTGACGAGACCAGAGGCTCTTAATTGGCAACCCTGTTATTTATGTTAATAAACCTGCCCTATCTCGCAATTTATATCTTCATACGATTTGCTTTTCCATCACCAATCTCCAGTACATATCGATATTATTATTAAATTCGTGATAACATGATGCAAGTTACTTCATTTTTTAAATTAAAATAAAATAAGTGTATGACTTCTTCTGTGTCAGTATTGTTATTTGAATTACTCTACGCATATAATATCTACGAGTTCTAACATACACTAATACTCCTAGTCCTTCGGCATAGTCCTATTCGTGGTTGATCGCAAATGTCCATAGGCGGCAGTGACCACTTACCCTGAGGTGGAAGCTTGTTTGCTATTTCAATAAAATAAAAAAAAATGCCCCCCAAGCTAGTGTTGCTACCCTGTCCCGTCTTCATTGGCGTAGAATGAAAAAATACAGTTAAAAATAGGCACATTTCGTATTCATCTAAATTTGTTTCAGTTTATCCACAAAAGTTTAAAACAATTTATTTCACACTAGCAGTCGCCCGCGGCTCCGCCCGCGTAAAAATTAGCTTCATTATAATTAGTATTGTTAGATGTAATCGGTTCTCTTCTGTCTTTTATCCATTATTTGCGGACCGTAATTATTTAAATTATCCTCAAGAGATTAGGGAAAATTAAGTAGTTTATCCTGTATTCGTTAGTCAAAGTACTTGCAATTAATTTAGTACTTTCCCGGATTCTTTCGCACGTACATAGTAATAATACCACATCATGCATCCCAGTCCTGGTGACACGTGTTGGCGATAATCAAACATTTAATACCTATTAAATCATTACTTGCATAAATTCTTGTGAATCTACATTCATTTAACTTGTCCTTGCAGGAATAGCTACACATCAGGTACCGCCTGCAAGTTTTCTTGTTGCTAGTTCAACACATAATAAGAATGATTAGTACCTCACTTTCAGTCGAAATTCGAATGTAATTAATTAATCTTTTTCGTTTATACCCTATATCATTGCATATATATCATGCTTAACAGATTACGAAAACATCAGCAACCGTGTTATTTCTGTTACAGTGTGTATAGACCGAAACAATCAATTGTATGTCAAACGCGTGGTAGTGTGTGTAATGTTTTTTTGGTAATTAAATGTATATCTAATGTATTATTATGTAAAAATAAAGCTTTCTGCACTCCGAAAAAAAAATTGACTGTGCCAAGTTTCATACACCTCCGTTCGCGTAATTTTCGTAAAGAGGGGCACTAAGTTTTGTTTCAAGTATTTAAAATTATTGTTTTAAAATCTATTCCTGTACTGACTTAAACAATGTCCTATAGTATATATAACGCTTTATCTTATCACGTGTACTCTACATTCACAAAGTCGTAGATAAATCTATGAAATCCTGTTAACATCGTCGCCGATCGAAAACATTTAACACAAAGGGTATGGTAGGGTTCCGCAGGGGATAATGCTAAGTCAGTTTTTAATGCTCATACGTGTATTGTTTACTCATCATTTTGTTCTTCATTGTAGAAGCACATATTGAGGTCATATTAGTATATATCTTAGATATCTAGTTTTTAGCCGACTTCAATAAGGAGGAGGTTTTCAATATGACTGTATTTTCTTTCTGTTTGTTAACTCAGTACTTTCGATTCTTTTCTTTATTTGAAAGCTGATACTTCCCCAATTCAGTTTTGTCCAGTTCTATGGCATCCATGACAAAAACATATGGAATAGTTTATTAAAATATTTGTTAAATAAAGTAAATACTTGTAGTTTGAAATAAGTTCGCTAGTTGCATTGCGTTAGTTACACAATTGGTCTACAACGTAAATTATACACAATACAGAAATCTGATTACATACAGCAAAATTAAGTATCTTAAATCCATAAACAAAGGTTCTCAGAAAATTACAGTTTAATATGATTGCAATAATAAAGTAAACGAAATTTTAAATATGCTTTTATTATATCGTACTCTTCTCGAAGCAATTCGCCACGGAACCAATGTTTACAGCAATTTCATAAAGTCCGCGACGGGACGTGACTTGAATCTCGTAATTTTGGAAAGGGTGCTTAAATGGAATAATGACCATATTTTTCTCAATGGATCCACATGTGTACCAGTGTAGCAATGTTCACTTGTAAGAGAATTCCAATCCTCTGTTGCGTCACTGAATCGAAAGTGGTCATAAACTAAAGAGCCTTGGCAGTGTTGTATCGTGTTCTGTTGATCTGTGACATTGCGAATAGACTCTCCTCCATCCCACTTACGCTAATGCATTTTTGTTTACGTTAGACAAAGATGCAAAGCACCCAATCTCAAGCTCTCACTTCCGTCCGCCTACGGCAGCGCGGGCGCCGCCCACGCGATTAACATATAAAAATTGCAAGCCGGTGGTCTTCATGTCGATTTTATTGTCTGATTTGGCTTAAAACAGACTTTATTTTTAATAAATGGATGTAATAAATGAAACTGGAGACCTCGTTTACACGTGTCCATTGAATAAGCCACTAACAATGCCATAGAACATATTGGACATGACAAATGAATCGAACTTAGGGAATTTATCAAGATCTGACTTAATGGTGACGTAATGTTACACGATTTCCTTTTCATGCTAATGTAGTTCTAAAATTCTTATTTGTTAACTGGTTAATATTACTATTACTAGAGGTTATTAGTAAATTATTATGACTAATACTGTGATATCATTTAATTCTGCAGTTCACAAGAATGTTGCAATTTTACCAATGTTAATAACTTCAACAAAAATAAGAATGAAAAATGAATTCGTTCAATTGTAGTCGTAACATTTTGATTAGATTTATTCGAAACAGATATTTCTGTCTTAAAATATCTTTATAACGTCAACATTTATGAAGCCATATCAAAACAACAGTTAACATTGTCGCAAGAATGACATCAACACGTAGGTGGCGATATAAAACGCGCACAAACTCCACAGAATCTTTCGAAATGGCGATTTTCCTTAAATTATGACTTAATTCCGAACACCTTTCCGTTGTTCTGTTATTGTGGATTTCGCTTAACGGTACCGATTGCCACTTTAAAGTCACGAACCCGCAGAAAAACCGTCCGTTTAATGATAACCTATGTTGAGGCTCATCGGATAAGTTATTGTTCCTTTTGGGGAAGTGATATTTTAAGGTCTTCTTTGCACTTTGGATTACTATGCTCTACTATGCTATTTAATCGATTGATACTGCCAGTTTATGTCTGTTTTAATTTATACTACTTATATTTTATTTATATTGTATGTTAGTTTACTTGTACTTAGTTGTGCTTCGGCTCAATCTAGTTTGTAATAAACATGTTATATTTTCTAAAAGGACAGACCGTATGCGATCTGACTCGAATCCTCATAAATTTAAAGACGAAGCAGAAGGTTATTATCATAAAATCGTCATAAATAGTTGACATCGGGAAGGAACAATACACAGTAGCCAACAGACCCTCAGGAAACAAACGAACAAACAAATATCGCATGAAGGAACGTGACTCGATTTACCAAATCAAACGAGAAGCGAGGCTTACTGCGAGACGACTTGTTTCACAGCGACCAGTAAACGATACACGGTCAATATTAATGGGACATATTTACCGTTGAACGTTTCATTAATATTTTTGGACATTTTTGTATATGTATAATAATGTATACTTATATATACCTAAATGTATGTAGCTTAGTAGCAAAGATAATTAGAATGGCCTCCAACATGATGAAAGTGGTCTGTCCTTTCCAAAAAACACACAAGGGTATTAAAATTTGTAAAGAGAAAACATATATTTTGGGTACAACGATAGATGCATGTATAAACGATGTTATGTTCATTATTCATCGTTACTTGGTTGCGGTAAAACAAGTCCTTTAGCATGGTAAAACAATTTACGTTCGCTATGTAAATTTTGTTTATAATTTCGCGTTATATTTTATTAACTTTAAGGTTTTACTCTAATGCATTTTACTCGATTAATTCTCAGGCCATTAAACAAGTGCCATCGTCTGTCGTAGTTTGTAAGTACAACGTGGTTGATATTCCAAGACATCGATTAGATTTTAGGTTCTGCTGCACCTTTATCATCCTCATCCTTCCTCTCATTTCCATTATCATCTCTCCATACAATATCTTTATCATAGATAAGTTGTTTTGGTGCTAAAATGTTGGGTGCTGCTGCAACGGTTTTTACATCTCTTATTAGGTGATCTCTATTTACATTAAAATTGTTCTGAGCTATATATTTAATGGTAAATATTAATATATTTTTATACTGTAGTTAATTGTTAGTTGGCGGGTCCTATTTGGGCGTTATCGCCAGTGTCATTATTGATACCTGTATCGAGAGTAACGTAACATTCCCAGTTTGCGCTTTAGTGTCCATATAACAGTGTTTGTGATCCATCCAACGTGTAACGACTATGTTAGTTAAGGCATGATGTGTGTTTACTGAATTGACTTATAAACTGTTGAAATTCTTACTAACGCTTTGTTAATCGATGGAAAAGTATTGGTGCTCGTTGTTTCTATTTTAAATAGGTTTCGAATAATGGAAATGTTGGAATATTTTTTTTTTTGGTATTTAAGGCTTACGACGTCCATTTTCAAAGTGTTTGACTTTATTAAACAAAATGGCCGACATAACTTCATTGTCTTTTTTATCCGTTTTACGCAATCGATTAATAAAGCGTTAGTTGCTGGTTCAATCATACTGGTATCAACTTTTATAGAAAATTTTGATTTGCACTATTTGCAATGATCTAGTATGATTGTCCCTAATGATTTTGATGTTGAGACATAATAATTAATTAATAATTTAGTTTTTAAGTAATGAAAGATGTATCCTAACATTTCGGCGTGAACGATAAGACTGTAGAACAGTGTCTTCTTAGTGCCTTAAAATGTCAGAGTGAGCTAAAATTAGTACCTTAGTACTTAAAATTAATGAATTGTCCGATGACAGTATTATTTTACGGATTGTCCGAATATTTTGATTGTATCTCGGTATTTGGTGAAGTTAGTGGAATTAAGATCTGGGCAATATGAATTTTTATTTAAGTTAATTGGTCAATTGAGATTCTCTTTAATGTACTTAAGTTAACCAATAGCTAGTCTGCTGTGTCGATATTCAAACTTAAGTACTTATTTCAAACTTAAGCACAAGAACGGATATCAATTACAGCTTTTTGAGGTTAAGTAAG
>DWOP01000035.1:0-13642 GCA_018251135.1 Cephise aelius
TTTATACGATTTTCTCATGAATGCCATTGTCAGGACTGAAACAAATTTAAATATGACCACACGAGAAGTACCTGCTTTCAAATAAAAAAAAATATACTAAAATCGGTCCATCCAGTCGAAAGTTCCGAGGTAACAAACATAAAAAAATACAGTCGGATTGAGAACCTTCTCTTTTTTGAAATCGATTAAGAATATAAAGAAATGATAAAGAGGCCGCACTACTTATTCTGTATTTAATATATTGTATTCATAAGAAAAATATACACATAAAAAATGTATAGCAACGTACCGTCGATGGAAAAGTTGTTGAGCGTGTGTCGCGCGCCGTCCGCGCGGCCGCGGCCCAGCGCTGCCATCGTCTCTATGTCGATTCTGGAATAAAAAAATATGTTATTATGCAATTATATTGGTTAAAGGATTCTAAGAATATTAGGAAAATGTCAAATCGATTATCGAAATTTTATTTTGTTAATAAATACTTATATAGAATTTCAACGTGTTTCGGGATACAGGTGGCGTCATCTCTTATTAAACAATAGATAATACTTATAAATTGACCGTTAAAGAGATGCAGTTATAAATAATATTATTCAGTTCTAAATTATATTCGATTTCAATCTTCTTGTGGCTTCACGTGGTAGCGAATGCTGTACCTAAATATCGAATAATTCGTAACTGACTTTTCAGTGTTCATATTGATACTTTTAGAGGTTCTGTAGGTAAACTATTAACGTTGGACAACAACTAACTTATTAACAGCGTCATGGTGTCTGACGAACTGGTGCGGCAGGCCGTCGTACTCCGCCAGCGACGTGGTGAGGTGCGGCGGCGGCGACGCGAGCGGCGACGCGGGCGGCGACGCGGGCGGCGACTTGTCCGGCTCCGACCACTTCTTGTCCGCGGCGGGCGGCTTGGCGCGCGGCTTGCGCTGGATCTTGCGGTTCGCCGCCGATATGATCGACGACACGATGTCGCGTGTCGACACGTCCTTGCCTGTTATAAATCAATCGTGAGAATCGAATAAGAAAATATAACAAAGAAAATAAATCGAATAAGTAAAAAATATATCAAATAATTAGTAAGCACTTAAAGGTTGCGATGTATGCACTCAAAGGTGCTATGTATGCACTCAAAGGTGCTATGTATGCACTCAAAGATGTTATGTATGCACTCAAAGGTGCATGTATGCACTCGAAGGTGCTATGTATGCACTCAAAGGTGCATGTATGCACACAAAGGTGCTATGTATGCACTCAAAGGTGCTATGTATGCATTCAAAGGTGTTATGTATGCACTCAAAGGTGCATGTATGCACACAAAGGTGCTATGTATGCACTCAAAGGTGCTATGTATGCACTCAAAGGTGCTATGTATGCACTCAAAGGTGCATGTATGCACTCGAAGGTGCTATGTATGCACTCAAAGGTGCATGTATGCACCCAAAGGTGCTATGTATGCAGTCAAATATGCAGTCAAAGGTGCTATGTATGCACTCAAAGGTGCTATAAATATGTAAGCTTGGAATAAAATCTGAATGTATCATTTAGATGTGTATGTATCTTGCCGGCGGAACCAGGAAGCGATCTTAGCATGGTTTTATGTGTCACCGGTATGGCATATGATCGTTATATCAATGCTTTCTTGATACTGCTAATCACATTAGTAGACACGAACAGATATTTTATTCACTTTTAATCATTACATACACAGTTAAATAAAAATAATGGAATGGAACCCTCATTTTCTATCTATGTATTAACATTTATAATAAATTATAATGAGCAGTGATACCCCACTGTTAAGGTTTGGGCCGACATGGGAGTCCGGGTTCGAGTCTGGCCGCTGATTTTCTAAGTTATGTGCGTATTATAAATTAATTATCATTAACTTTAATGGCGAAGGGAAGCCGGGAGTTCTCAAAAATAAATCTCAAAAGTAGACTAAGGTTTAGATCTTTCTCATCTAGAGAGGAGACCTGTGCCCAAAAGTGGAACAGTGAACGGTTAATTGATAATATGTAGTGGTTTATAGAATACATCTCTCTCTTGCAAATATAGGCCTGACAGTCTCCGAGTAAATTGTTTGTACGTACGAAATTATTAGGGTCCCGACTTCTACCATTAGACTACGAGTCCCTAAAAGGGCGTGCTGATGCGCCTTCGGCCAGGTGTGGTATATTACCTTCCATCTTCTTGACGTTGTGTATGAGCAGGTCCCGCGAGGGCGCGGGCGCGGGCCCCTCGCCGCCCGGCGCCGGCTCCACGGGCGGCTCGCCCTCCTCCTCCGAGAAGTACCACGAGTACTGTGCACAAATTACGCAATCATTACCTGGGTTTGGACACACATACACACACACACACAAATTTCTCTGTATAGTTTTTTTTTAGCATAAAGTACGTGTTACTGTTGAATTTAACTCAACACGATAAAAAATAACCACTGATACATTTTTATTACTTTTGGGTGTAAATGTAAAATGTGTCAATTTTTGCGTAGGGTTGGCACGATTTTTTTTAAATGATAATAACAATAATTAATTTGAATAATGAACCAAACAAATGTTATTTTTTTTTAAGTAGCCATATATGGACTAAGAGAGAAAAAAGTTTCGGTATTGCAAAAAAAATACCTCTCTAACGAAATATAGTAATTTTGCACGCTTATTTAATGTAATGGTATTACGAAAACTCATACCAAGGGAAACTAATACCATAGGAAGTTTTCAAACGCAGGTTTATTTATTAATCGCGAAAGCTGTCAATACTCACGTGTGTGAGGAAGGACTCGATGATCCGACACTGGCTGGACATGTCGTTGACCATGGCGAGCATGTCGTCGCTGGCGGCGCGCACGAGCGTGGGCCCGAACACGATGGCGATGTTGCGCGCCTCCATCTTGTTGTAGGCGGAGTGCGCCACCACGCGCCGCAGGTGCTGGATCAGGTACTTGAGCGTCTCGTAGTGTGCCTCCGGCAACGACTGCACCAGCCGCCGCAGCTCGCGCGCACGCTCCGGGGAACGGTCCGCCGCTGGGGAGGGGAACTGGGTGTTCAATACGTTCGAGTCGTCCAGACAGCGGACTTGGGAAGGAGGACTGGGAATTTGGCGGTACACCGACGTCAGTACTGAATAGTGAAGGGAGCTTCTCAAAAAACGTTGTTGTCACAGTCATCAGAAAATCGGCCAAGTGCGAATCGACGTATGAACTCGCTCATAATACATACAGTGCATTCCTATATAGGAGATATTTACAAAAATAATATATGACGCTCTGACCAAGATTTTGTACAGTGTTATAGTTATATGTGGGCACAGTCATTAGGCGAACACAAGTAAATTAATAAATCTAAAAAAATTTACTTTGTTCGTTCGCGAAAATTACATAAGTAAATGTGTGTTTGTTTGCACACCACACGTCACAGGTTCATTAAGGTTGTGGACATGCCCACTGTGCCCATGAATGTTATTACACATTCTCTCGAGGGTTGAGCCGGATGGGGCATCGCTTAAGCACTCTGACGAAATTTTTTTGATTTCCTGGAGTGCTCGTTGAATGCAGAAGTAGGTCACCGAGGGGGATTTAATAGGTAAAAATCCCACATAACTCGGTATCAGATTCTTTTTGAAGGTTAGCAAAAAAATGGTTATATATTTTTTCGGGCTTAAGTATATACATCTTATGTATGTATCAAGTATATGTAGAATTTATTTGTGTAAATCCCTTGTTTGAGCTGTGTTCGAAAATAAACGTGTTTCCTTTCTTTCTTTCTATATAAAAAAATGGTTACCAATGAATGCGGGGTATAGGTGCGCAGTGAGCAGCGGGTCGGGCAGGCGGCGCAGGTAGGCCTTGAGCAGGCTGGAGGCCACGTGCACGTCGGCCCAGCGCGCGTCGGGCGCGGCGGGCGGCGCGCCGCGGTCCAGCGCCGCCGCCAGCGCCGCCACGCCCGCCGCGTTGCCCGGCACGCGGTACACGCCCACCGTGCGCAGCCCGTACGCCTGCACGCACAACGTACATATCATTACATTACAAATTTAATTAAATCAGACAAATTAATGCAATCATGATAACAAAATGCTATTCACAATTTCATACATGTCAATTTACGCATAGATTGATTTTGAAAAATAAATAAGTTTTTTTTTTAATTATAGCTTAATACATGATGTATGACAGTATACAATAGTATTTAAAATAAAAATAAATAAATGTACATAATGCTACTGATGCACACATTAGTCAATCTGTGCACTTTCAAACTAGTTTTTATTCATAAAATGAATGTAGTATTCGAACTTTATTCGAAAATTTAATTAAATACTTTATATAATACATTTTAAGTACGTACTGAATGTAATACTTAGTTCAGTCACAATATAACACACAAAATATAGTACATACAACAACCACAACAGTAGCATAAGCTGCTGTTAATTATTTTTTATTGTTGGAAGACGTCAAAAGGGAGTCTAATAACAACATCAACAACAATAGAGTCGCACCTCAACAGCCTGGGCGGGCAGCGTGACGGCGCGCGGCACCAGAGGGTGGTCGGGGTCGGCGGGGCAGCGCTCGAGCGGCGCGCCCAGCCAGCCCGTGGCGGCCGCGGGCGCCGCGCTCGCCGCGCCGCCGTGCATCCGCCGCAGTTGCTTCGCCATGCGACCCTTCCACGTCTTGTTCTTGGGCGACGACGGCAGTGTTGGCGTCGGTGGGCCTGCGCGCACAACATCGCTTCAACTAAGTACATCATAGACCGTGTCCAAAGGGAATTTTTATACATTTTAGGTGGGTTCATCGAACACTGGTGTATTATTGTAGCAACCGATAATAAACGATAGGCTAAAAAGTAGCGGTCATCAAGTATGTTAACTGAGTTTCAAACTAGTCTTCGGCATATTATGTAATAGTTATAAATCTGTTGACGATGTTCAAAATCATTAATAGGATTACATGTTTTTTTTGTATACTTATAAAACTATATTATTCACCTGGTTCCTTCCCGGTGGGCGATCTATTCCTGCCAATCTTTTTGCTTCTCTGTGGTGGTAGTGGGGAGGGGCACTCGGCGGGAGCGGCGGCGGGCGCGGGAGCGGGAGGCTGGGCGGCGAGCGGTGCGGGCGCGGACGCAGGAGCGGGCGCTGGCGCGGTGTCTGCCGGCGGGGGCTCCGCCGAGTGTCGTCTTAACGCCGCCAACCATCTCTGAGCATCGGCCGCGCCGTCCGCCTGACAACAAGCAAGTACGCAAATTACTAGCAGAAAAATATTAAGATAAATTCAAGGGATTTTTTTTATTACCGCCATAGATTATACAACTTCTAGCGCATTTTTATGATCTGAAATTGTGTCCTCGCTATTCGATCCGGGCGAATCAATACTGGTCATGTTGTAAACTTTATTAAGCCCTTAAGATTCATATTATCGACAGTTAAGGGCGGAGAAAGATAATCATTTTCCCTCTGACTCTCTGCACCAAACCCATGAGGAGATAGTGACTGAAAAGAGAGGGTAATTTTAGGGAGTAAATCCACTTTAAAAAGATCCTAGTTAAGTTTGTGAATGACAACCATTGGATGTTGATGAGTATATTAGACATGCTTATCAGTCTCTATAAAAAAGCCTTGTTTCATTTTGACTGAAAATTGAGGTTCTCGAGGAGTGTCAACAGGTGAGCAGACAGACGTTACATAAATACAATACATAACTTTTCAAATATAAAATGCACGTTTTTCAAAATTTATTCGTACCTAGTTGCGATGAGTCTTATTATGTAGAAATGTAAACGATGTTCGACACTCTAAATAGATTAAAATGTATAAAGATCTTAAGGTTCCGCGTGAAAACATTTATAGCGGTGCTCTGACGATATAGTTTATTTTCTCTTTTTACTTTTAATTTAAAAGCTTCTTCACAAGAGTTGCCAATAGATGTTTCCAAACGAAACATATCACAGTTCATAGACACAACTAACAAATTATTATTTTTAACGCTGAATCATATTTTGTAAGTTGTAATTATAGGAACAGTATTAAGAGGATAACTTTTTTATGTAATGGGAGCACTAATAATTAAAATAGTGAATCTTCCGTACACTCTTTAGACTGATAATAGCAGCACTGCACTGCTGCTATATAGAAGAATTTATAATATTTAAACCTTGAAATGTTGTGTTTCAACCTTAAAACCACATTGAAACGTAACGAAAAATCCTGGTAATTGAGATGCCAGCACTTACCTGAAGCAGTAGTTCAGCACCAGCGGCGGTGGTGACTCTGACGACGTGTTTGCGTTTCGTGTAGTCATCGGCGAGCGCGGCCAGCGAGTAGCGTACGTCTAGGGCGTCGCGGGATCCGCTTTCCGCGCCCGTACCAGCTCCGCCCACCGCGCCGGGGCTCTGTAAAGATGAGAATATGACGTTAAAGTCAAGTGACATTAGGACATTAGGAGGATTATTCTACTCATGATGTAATGAGGTTAAACACGCTGATCAAAAAGCTGATGATGTTAAGTGTTATATGTTTACGAATTACGACGTATACCTGCAAAATTGAAGAGTATGTACGTTGTACAGTAGAGCAACTAGAGGAAGGAAAATATTTATTGGGATGTCCACATTACACTTCCGTGTTGTACCTACAGCTTTAATGTGAAAATATATCTCTTAGAAGTAATCGTATTCTGAAACTGAACGGAGAAAACCAAATACTTTTAAAATACCCAAGATAATTTTATTTACTTTCATTTGGTAAAAGTGAAACATGTGAACTATGCATACCGATGCGATCAATCTTAACTGTTAAAATAAAAAGTATACATATCAACAAACTTGTAACAACTCGTTCGTGCTTTCGACTTCACCGCTTTGATGTGTACGTACGTGTACGTTCAAACGTATTTCGTTCGCGGCGCCGCACCGATAACGATGTGCACGTAAACTAAACAATCATCGTCCTCCGCATATGCGAATAGATCGTATCAATCTTCGTACGCGTTTTTCACAGCGTTTCATGTCTAGTGCCCGTGACAGGCGATCCGTGCTTTCCGGAGATTAAGTACTAAAATAGACTCCCAACAGTTAATCATTTATCATACGGATAGGTCCCCGAACTCGCCGTGAAAATTCGAACTGTGAATTTAGATTGCTGATTTGCTTGGACCGATGATATAAGGTTACATTAAATATATTTGTCTGAAGTATTACCGAAGTGTTTGGTTTGGTTTAGGAGTCTGTTTGTATTACTTTGTCTACGGTTTACTCATGTCTGCTACTATTCTTTGCCAATTCTAACTGTGGGAATCTGTGAATTCAATATCTATAAATAATGTTGTTACCGTGCAAACAGTTCGAATAAGTACACTTAAAATCGATTCGTTCATATTTATATAATTATCATTAGTTAGTGCGTCGTCTTGACGAATTTACGATCGTTTTTATTATTGTACTAATATTGTGTTAATTATTTCATAAACACATTAACGAAACCGACATTCTTAAAAACACAAATGTTCAACATGTGTATTATAGTGCCTATTTTTAAATGATTTATTGAGCTCGAGTAAGGAGAGTTAGATTTTTATTGAGCGCACTTGCTACATTATTTTTTGCCGTTTCGAACATTGACGTCTGGTAAAGTGGTAGGGAATTGAAATTTATAACACGTGGGCATTATGTAAATTTGCGCGTCCCTTTTGATTGCGCATACAAACTCACTTACACATTTTTTTCAATCAACCTTAGCGCATTTTTAGCTGTAGGTATGAGAATTAACGCGAGTTGTATAATTTAAAAGAGATTTAGACTTTACAGAGACAGTTAGGTATGTTTTGCGTAGCATTTCTTTTTGTCTGATCTTTGTAATTTTTACCAGGCACTGAAAGACGACGACCACGAACACATTTCAAAGCACCAATATCCACATTATGTTAAGTTTACAAAGGTGAGCAAAAATATTAAATGATTTTATGTCACGATTGTTTATGAATGTGACTTTCATTGTGTAAAACACACTAGTCTGGGGTTATTTTATTGGAAAATATCAACGAGCTTTAGAACTAATAACATTTTTCTTGGAAGCACTACATTCATATATTAATTACAGTAAAATTTTGACCACTATCCTTAGCAAATTTAAATTCCTCATTTAGCTGCAACACTGTCTATGCTACAATATTTGTACTGTATTGTAGCGGCTTGGAGAATTTACCACCCACAGCATTGCTTCAATTCCGATTGGTGAAGGAAGGCCGGGTTTCGCCAGTAAGTATCGGATGTTGCCTCTGATATTGTTTAACGTTTATTATCCAATAATAACAATCGGCGTCGGCAGCTTAACGTGCCCTAAGGGGTATGGAAGCGTGCATGAAATTTCGGTACTACCGGTCTCCAGAAAATTATATGCCGCACAAGCCGCGGCAACATGCTTGCTTTTGCTGATAATATTAAATACTCATTTTACCATTTCGGCGCTATGGATCCATTCAAGATACTACAAATAATGTAATACCAGACATCCACATTTGTTTAATAACTAACCGACCTACCCATTAACGTTTCGTTTCGTGCGAACCAAACGCTCACGGATCTGACAAAGCGGCCGGCTTTCACCCCCTAATTACGGGCATTATCTTGCCAAAACGCATAGAACACGAGCGACGTGAATCAGACAAGTGTCTTGTCGAATGCCGTTAAAAAACTACGCTACGTGATTCAGATTGGTAAAAGCGAGTCGTTGATTTACTATCGTTTAGTTTGTGCCTTTTATGTAAGATTAAAAAATCTATAGACGTCGTTCCACTTAGATAGTTTTTAATAAGGCTTTCTACGGCCTTAGCACAATACTAGAATTGCCGGCCCCATGGTTGCTCTGGACGCGTATCAAGACCACTATACAAATATTCAGACCTTGGATAGATCTATATTAATCATTTAAATGTTTGCCTGGCCGGGAGTCAATCTACGGGATAGGTACTTTGCATGCCGCACCGGTATGGTGTCTGGTTTGTTATGCGAGTTTACTATAAGGTATCCGTAGAAATTGTTTTATCTTACTTCCTACTAATATTATAAATGCGAAAGTTTGTGAGGATGGATGGATGTCGCAAAAAATTCTGCTCTCTTAGAGCTATTTCCGCGTGCGCTGCCTAAACCGTTGGAGAAACACAAATAATTGTTTGTCTTAAATAGTACTAAATAAAAGTCCGCGACAACATATATCTATCTTTTATATAGAACTTTTTATATTTAAAATAATTTGTCACGAAATAAAATTTCTTCCAACTGCCCTATGATTCGAGAGTGCATTGGGAAAGGTAATTGTTTTTCTGATATTTACTAACAATTACTAAGTAAGCTAATACTAATACCTAAAAGAACTAACTTCCACTAACCTCCCATATTCCCACTATAAATCAATACTGATCAATATATATTCTTATTAACACACCTAATGTCTACTAAGGTACACTTCAACAAAGTCCTATTCGTGGATGATCGCCAAATATCCATGAGCGGTAGTGACCACTTACCATCAGGTGGACTGCATGGTCATTTGCTACTTCAATTAAATAAAAAAAAACGTATATTAAAGATCATCAGATCTTTTAGTATTGACAAATGTCTCAACACAACAAATGTCTTAATATGTGTACGGAAACTTTGTGCCTTGGTCGTGCGGATCCAATTAAAAACGTACGTATTTCATTACAGGAGACTCGCCTAAACAACAAAATGTGTCAAGAAACAAAAAAAAAAAGAATCAAAACTGGTACACAGTCTGATGTCGTCGCCAGCCGCCACCATTATACTTCAACGCGGCATTAATCAGCGAGAGTCACTACCGAATCTGGGTTACTGTGCACACTTTGTCGACCGAAAAACTTCTCAAAAGACACATGACACTGGTCGCTACACATGTTGGCGCCTACTGAGCTTTGCATTGTAAAAAGCTTCGCTTCTAGACTAATCCCAGCTTAGTAAAGCAACATTGCGAATTGATCAACGGTAGTCGCATAAAGATTTAGGTTAATGCACATTCGGTAGATCGCAAAGTTCCCGGAAGGTGTTCAAAATGTGTTTGTATTCTCGTTGAGAGGAGCGCATTGTAATATTGCACGCGACTGCTGAGTATGTTCAGACGTGTCACGATTTATTATATAGGTAGTAGGTCATTATGTATTTATTTAATTCTTTATTACTACACTATTTGCGAAGCGCGAATTTCCCTGCGGCTTTCGTAGATCGTAAGTAGATCGCTCTCCGAAGCACATATTTATTTATTTATTAATTTAATCAAAACGGTATGTCATCAATTACATTGATTCACACAACTCTGTTATATTTCTCACTCACAGAACTTCAAACATTCTGACAATATTTCCTTCCATTCATCCGCAAACAAGTCGCACTCAGGGTTAGCATCCAGGAAAGCAATTCCTTACGTTTGTTAGTTGAAAAAGTAAATTCTAAATAAAGGTTCTTCTACACTGATTAGGTTTATTTATTTGATATATTGTATGGAAGTTTGGATATAAGACTTATATTTAAAACTTGTGTGCCTAAGTTTTAAATATAAGTCTTGCTGAAGCTAATACGATTTATACGAATCATGTGATAAACGCAAGAATGGTAAAAACGAAATTTTAATCTCCATTGCAAATTAGATACGATCAATATAAAAGTGTAAGCAGCCGACGCCGCGGGCTACGGCTAGTTGTCGATAGAAGAAATCGAGAGTGCAATTATGTTTGTATATCTACTCGTGCTTTTGTAGGTTAAATGCCATTTAGAGCTCATAATTCCGTAATTGGACCCTCGACGAGCATCCTAATTAATGGTGAAAGCATGAAATTACGTGTGTTATTAGATACCTACTAGAAATTAAACCGTAAATTGTTAACATGCACTGTCGAGTCATGGGAAGGAATTATCAGTAAAATTATATTAAACGTCTTCAATGATTCAACTCTAGCAATAAATTTTATGGATGCATACTGCAAGTTAATACATAATCCCGGGTAATGTGGAATTTCCAGGTTCCAGCTATAAGTTAATTTTATTCTTTCCAGCCACTAACTAGTCATTGGTTTAGTGCAAAGAATTAAAAGGAATATTAATGGTTTTCTGTACTCTTATGGTTCATAATATGTAATGAACGTTAAACCTTATAATAACTTTACTATAAATTGTATTGTCCGTATTTGACGATGTGAATTTCAGATCATTATAAAAATATCCGTTGCGATTGTTATATCTTCTACCGGTGATAAGAAAATCTACATACCTACTATACGGTTCTATTTTTTGCTAATCTATGCTAATATAAAAAATATAAAGAGTTTGTTTGTTTGAACGCGCTATTCTCTGGAAGTACCGATCGGATTTGAAAAAAAAATTATGTACGCAACAATATCTTTTAATTCAACAGCGGGAGAATCCGCGTGACTCAGCTTGACTATCATATGCGCGTTAGAAGTATATATATATATTTTTTTCAATATTTTAATGTGACGTATTATCGTCAATTGCCGATTTCGTATAATGAAACTTGATTGTCCTAATTGCTGTTTACATTATGTTTGGTCAAAATCGGTATAACTGTTCTTGAACCATAACGGTGTAGCGCAGCGTGAAAATCGAGAGTGAATCGGTGACTTGTGGAAGGCTTTAGAGAGTGATCTTTGCGAAATTAGTCACGGCATTTACCAGAACAAAGTAATTGACTATTTGGGTCAGCTTTAAACGACAAAAGATATAGATATTTTTCATAATATTTGTTGTTTTTTTACTTTACTTGTGAAATAATGTTCTTTTTCCGGTAAACAATGTTGAAAATTTGTAACTTGTTTTGAGAAAAAGAGATAAAAGAAAATTCGTTTTCAAGATAAAGAAACGACAAAATCGACAATATTGTTGAAAAAGTTCAAATTTTCAATATACGGTACAATCCTCGTGTAACACAGATTGTAGATCCTATGATCTAGTAGTCTCTATAGACTAGTGATTATTATTATTTCTGATTTGTACAATAAATATACTTTAACATTTTTGGCATAACTAAGCGAAAATTAGATTCTGTAAACAAAATGTCCGGGCGCCGGTCCAACGTCACGACGCGACTGGCGCCGCCCGCATCACTAGTAGGAAGAAAAATAAAGAAAAATACATTTACAGCCACCGTACTTAAATTCTGAATAAATTATTACATGTGTAATATGATGTGATGCTTGTTTTCATGTTCACACAAAAATGTGAACTGGATAATTTTTTCACTACATATTTTGAGCTCAGTTTCGTTATTCCAAAGTGTATAAAAATACTCGTATTGTTTTATAGTCAATAAAGTGTAATAATTGTATAGTCTGTACTTAATAATGACATTTTGTGGAGAGTATAAAGATTTTTTGCATAAAGATAAAAGAGTGAGTCTGACCGTGTCTCCGTGTAACGAAAGCTCGATTTGGACCTACGTGATTTGGACGCCGTGAAATAGAAAAAAGAAACACATTTATATATATAATATTTTGGGCCAAGAACCATCTTGAGCGTCCCCAGAACACTAGGTACTAAAGTATCATTACAATCCGATCAATGGTTTTGATCAAGGTATACGACACAAACATACAATCACAGATTTTTATTTGTATAGATGGTATAATCTTATTTTTCCGAGACGAGACAATATAGATTTACTCTTCTCTCAGCAGAACCAAAATGTGCTTGAAAATAGTAAAACAAACATTTTGAATTTGAATAACTCTTCATACTCATCACACGAACATACATTACTACGTTGTTTATAAATTTGCGAATGTCAAATATCTAAGTTATGTGACCTTAGTTTTAAAAAACATTTCTTTCGGTTAAAACGTAAAATATATCTACGAATGTTTCTCTAATTTATTGAAATATGACAGCGTTGATTTTTTACTCATTTTTATTTATAAAGATATGTAACGCAAACTCATTTATTTTATACTCCCGTTAATTTGGCGAAATTTATAATAGTTTATTAGATTTTTCTCTAAAATTTGAGTATTTGAGTAACTGTCCGTATTGCGGATATTTTTCGCAGTCCATTTATGTGCCCACGCAAATGAATTTGCTTTTAAAAAATATCTTATTAAATTATTTGATTCATATGTCGCGCATGACTGTTGACGTACATTAGGAAGTATTGATGATCACGTGGTTTTGTTTGTCATTTTTTAATTTTTTCGTGGAAGGCCTAGACATTTTTTTGAGTTAGCATTGGTTATGTCACAGTAAAGGAAGCGCTTATTTTGAAACAATTTTAGTCCAAATCGGATAAAATATTAGTTTTAAATTCTGAAAATTAAAAGATAGACACTTTCACACTCATAACCCCAGACTAGGAATCTCTGTGTCGTGGGTGCCATGGACACACACAAAAAATTCCACAAACACCCAGACCCAGAACAGAAATATAAATTTATCATTTAAACTTCTGATTCAACTTCTGGTCAACTTTGAATAGGAATAACATTTACTAATTAGTCTATTATCAACTACTATCAACACCTACTAACAGGATTAACTTCTACTAACAATTCTAATTCTCATAGTTTCACTACCAACAAATACTGATCAACTAATATTCTTATTAACACCTAATATCTACTAATGTAC
>DWOP01000036.1:0-13630 GCA_018251135.1 Cephise aelius
GTTATATAGCTTATAGCCTTCCTCGATAAATGGAGTATCTTACACTAAAATAATTTTTCAAATCGGTCTAGTAGTTCCTGAGGTTAGTGCGTCCAAACAAAAAAGCAAACAAACAAACAAACAAACAAACAAACGAACGAACGAACGACCGAACGAACGAACAAGCAAGCAAGCAAACTCTTCAGCTTTATATTATTAGTATCGATACTTTGCAAAAATCAGAGAATAAAAGACTCTAATGTGATAATTACGTTCTTAATATAATTTCAGTGCTTTTTGGACGCGGTAAATCAGTTCTGACGTTAATAAAGTCACAAAATCCTTGCTATAACATATCTACGAATCACTATCACGATTTTCTCAATTTCGCTTCACGTTTTTTCACATCCTGTATAGTGGGGTAATGGCGTAAGAGTAATTTTATTACCCTGCCCCCATTACCATCACAATGGCCATCGCCACCGGCCGCTCGATCCATTGTCAGTGTTATCAATATCGAGGGAATTTTATCAAATTTAGATATGAACTTTCGAAAATAGTTACAGTTTGACCACGAACCAGCACAACTATCATACGCGGAGTGAGATTAGAAAGACACCGTGTCTTTAAATTAAAATTTTAACATATTGGAAAGAAACATACTAATTATTTTAAAAAAGTAACATCTTTTTTTTTCTAGTAAACTTAAAGTGCTATAATCATCGACCATTCAAAATATTTTAACATCCTTTAGTTGTTGTAACTAATTCTATATACAAAAAATAATGATAAAAAACAGCTTAAAACAATAATATGTGTACATAAAAGTTTAAAAAAAACTGACTTCAAATAACTAAACTCTCATCAAACTATCAATAATTGATGACGAAATCGAGTGGCAATATTGAGTGTGCCTATAATATTCGAAGGATCCCTCGATTTTCCTGGGATTCCATCATCAAATACTGATTTGGTGACAATGGGACCAGCTTGGGAGTATACCTTTTCAAACTAAATAAGAATTTTCAAAATAGGTCCACAATTGACGGACAAAGCCCGGATTTTCTAACAGATGTCTCTTAAATTGAAACAGAGTAAAAGATACTGCAGAAAACAAAAACCAAATCTAAATACTGTTTTTCATTTAACAACATTGAACGATACCAGACGAACAGAAATAAGATGAAGCTCACACCCGCTCGGTACAGTACTGATTCGATTTGTTCCTGCTACGATGAATATTTGATGCGGCTCAGTGCACACTAATTTGTTTATCGTGTTCCAAGCTCTTGTTCTCCTGGTACACGTACAGCATCGCCGAAGTGAAGCTCCCCTTAATTATTCAGATATACAAGCATTCTTTCCAGCCACGATCGCAAACATGACTTTTGTTTATTTCATTCCACATTTTTACGAAAATCGACTTTAGATTGTATTAGAATCTTCTAAAGCGATCTGGATGATTATTAATTTAATCGGCAGCAAAAATTGTTTGTACTTTTTGAAGACACTGTCAGAAACAAACATATTTCTGTGGTCGCTAAGCTCAAGTTGGGGACTAACCGAAAATGTATCATATTTCAAAATCTAAGGACATGACCAAAATCAGTTGTTCAGTGTTTGTTGTTTCGGCATTTCCATCTGCGTGAAGTGATTAATAGCATCCTGCTAATAAAATTGTTCTGACATTCGCTCTGTTGGACAGACAAACACACAGATAGTACGAAATTAGGGCTCCGTTTTTGCCATTTGGCCATAGAAGCCCAAAAAATGGAGACCATTGAAACCATCACGATTTATATAAAAATAATCTCGTACCGGCAACTTGTTGACAACACGTTTTAATACAATAACACCACTAGCTTGTATCTATTTTCGTTCCTTTTATTTTCTGGCTTAGTTTATTTTCGTAGGTATTTTTCGTAATTGAAATCTGTCGGTCATAGTGTCTTTCTCATTTGTTAGTACTAGAGCTGCCTAATTATCATACCTTACGTTTAACTCGACAAGGAAATAGTTTATTAATTATGTACAAACACACTTTTAATCAAATAATTATAATAAAAAACCTTATCTAGTTCCTAGATCAGCCATAACAATCGACATGTAATAAAACAAGCGAAGTGTGCTCACAGCAATAAAGTAACAGTATGTAGACGATTTCCGCGCAAACGCACATCGCAGTAACGAATCCGCGAACCAACCAGACACGTACTGAGACGTACTAAGAATTAATTAAGCGTATATACTCAAGATACGAATCAGCGGTGTGGCAGGTGATTAAATAAATACTAGTTGGCGTTTCTAATTAATATGCCAGACGCACGGGTGATAAGCGAACGACGCGACGCGACATCTCTTGCGGTCCCTGCACGCCTAGTACCTACGGTGCGATTAACACGTTATTGTAATGAGCTGAGTACGAAATTTGTCTCGCCTGTCTGTCTGTGCCGATGTGTGGCGATAACAACGGGCTTTTAGCTGTTATTCGAGTTTGGTTTAGAATATTTTTTTATGGTAAAACATGTATTTAGTTCATTGATTAATAACTTAAAAAGGGACATTTATCAACCTGTCCATTTACTTCATCTTACTTTGTTAACGGATAATTAATAAATAATAGGTGCAACGCTATACAAATAAATAGAAACAAGCATACAATTTACTCAGTCTAGTGCCACCCATATTTTTTACACCTACCATAAATTAAACACGTGTTACTTAGGTTCACAATATAATACGCTGCATTATATGATGAAAACGAAGAGAAAGCTGAAATTAGAGATATAAACCATTATCTTGGTTTCAGGTGACGCCAGCAACGCGAGTATCGGCTCCGGGGAGGGCACGGGCGAGGAGGACGACGATACGAACGGCAAGAAGAACCAGAAGAAACGGGGCATCTTCCCGAAGGTAGCCACGAACATCCTAAGGGCGTGGCTCTTCCAGCACTTAACGGTGAGTACTGTAAATGTTTATATTAACGTTAATGTGATGATGTAAGAGTGGTTTCAAGAACAATTACGAGTATAATCTTATTGATAGGTTCAAGTCTCGTCTATTCTGCATGAAGACCAGATTTTATTTATCACGCTAGTCCGATCCGAAGATGTGGAGAGTTACAAGATCATAGGATTGGAAATGCGATACCTTACAGTTAAGAAAATAAATTTAGATGTATTCAAAATTATGAACAAAAGTAAAATGTAGATATAAATTGTAATAGGAGACATCTTAAGAAGACACACTATTTTTGAGGATGAGGAAACAGCTAGTTAATACAGTATATCTTCATGACGCCAAGCCAATATTTATTGACTATTTATTAAAATTACTTACGTTCAATCACGATGTTCATTATATTCAGTAACAACTAAATATATTTGTAGACAGATACAAGACTAGACTTACGTATATTAATTTATTATTTCCTTTTATGTTTGTAAACGTATAATGACACGGGTGTAGCTTCCCATACAAATGACTGATTGAAGAAATGCTGCATGATTGACTATGTCGTATGCGGATTTACACTCCATCAATCTGTTTTCGTCGACGATTCTTCACAGTTTCGCACTATAGGTATTAATTTTTTAACATTTATTAAAATTTCGAGAAACGAGATTCGGAAATTCCAATTGAAATTACAATTCTCCATTAAAAAGCTGAAAGTGGCGAATGCAAAAAAACGTATTAATAACAAAGCGTCAACGTTACGCGAGACAATTGTAAGCGACGAGCCTCCCGTGTTCAATTAAAATTTTCAAGCGAAAGCAATAAATTTTTCATTGCGTAGACAAAGAGTGTTTGAAAAGGCATCTCTTCCATGGAGAACGCAATTAAACTGGTCCCGTTCGACGCCTCAATACCGGCTCCACGTTTTATCATTGTGATTGATGACGTAAAAAATAAACATTAGCATAAGACGGTACGGATAGGGAGCTCCCAGTGTCGCGAATGCACGACTCCGTGTTGCGTAGTAATTTCTAGAATGGCTTTCTGGCGAGGGGGCGCGGGGTGCAATTTCATTACCGGTCCGGATCCACGTCCATAAATCACCGGCTCCGAAGGCGCTCCGCTCTCGCTCGGTTCAGGTGACGCTCGCAAACTCCGCAGAGCCCGCGCCTCTGTTTCATTCACGGCCTCCCGAATCCCGCTTTCTTTATGGCTATGAATTCCGCGAATTTTCCACGAACGAGTTTTAATTGCCACCACTGAAAAGCGTGAAAAGCATTCGCTTCTACTGGAGAGCGACCTTTCTCGATTTATTTCTGAATTTGAAAACGGTGCAACGTTCGTTCGAAAATCCGGAAGCCCTTCTATTTCCGGGAACGTCCAGGGTTCGAATTTAAAAAAGTAGGCAACCATCTGCAATCGAATTAGGGAGCTTTTAGCGCTTTCCGTTTCGCGCGTTTTTGCGCATCCCCGTCCACGGCCATTACCGCGCTCCAAATTACTTATAATTGCTTCGCTTAGCGCTAAGTGCTTTCATTACCGCCTCCCTGAAACGGTACCGGCGTAGGTCGGCACGCGTCAATATTAAGTCAAAAATCCAATCCATTATTGAGCGGTGTAAATCGTATTTCATGTCGGAATGTAACGTTCCTGAAATTTTTGAACGTCGATAGGTGGCGGTGGAAGCGCGGTCGGACGTAGACAATACTTCAAATTGGCATCAAAAAGCGCATTCGACCCACATACGAGCCGCGAGTGCATAGCTGTCAGCGTGATGTTTGTAATATTCATTCGATTACGGCGCGGGAAATGGAGCGGCGCTTGGTGACAGCGCGCCACCTGCGCGTTTCAATGGAAACCGCACCGCCCCTGAGCGTCACTGTTTCGATTCGAATGTTCGAATCAAATGAATTCAATGTCGCACGCCGGCATCCTTGGCCGCGGGTCCAGATACGAATATGGACGTTCGATTAGCGATTACACCGGTCGGAGTCATGTCGCGACACGGCGAGCGTGGTGATTGAATCGAACGCCCCGAACGCTAATTCGGAATTGCTCGACTATAACGGCCCAAAAAAGGAGAGTAGTGATCTCGCTAGTTGGAAATCGCCGAGCGTGGTCGCATTTAAATTCAGCGCGGCGCATGCAATATTGGTAACAATCCGAATGTCCGTGACTGTAAACGGTATGAATTTTAAAACACTACAATCTAGTCCGTTCGAATTTGAATTTCGACGATCCGAGCAGGTTACTGCCTGTTTTGTAATTTTAGATCGCTTGATATATTCTCCTGGCGGATCGAAAAAAATATAGCCCGTGCAATATTACGCAACATTGTTTTTTTTGGCCAATGGCATCAATAAATTCAACAAGCACAGTATTTGAATGGTTTATCACATTTTCTTGTATCAAAAACTACTGACAGTTACAAAACAGCCTAGTATGCTGTTACAAATAGAAGATATAGGTTAAAATAAACAAGATATGGCCGAGTATCCAATAATAATCAATAAGGATAACATCGCCCACACCTATTAATCAGCTGCACGTGGAACGCACGATTATTAGTTTTGTCTCGTATAATCTTCTGAATCATCGGCCTATAGGATCGTGGGCCGCTAAATCTCCCATAATGCGTTACCTGCCGTAACATGTCTCCCCCGAAATTTTCCCAAGAAATAATATTGAATAACGTCGCCGAGAACAAATCCCACCAGCGACTTTAAGCCCTTTCAGGGGGCTAAAAATAATTATAAGGCTGCGGTAATCCCGCGACAGAATCCCCGCGGCGTTTTGCTTCTTCTATTGTTTTTGGATCCTTGTTCAGATGTATTTCTGATCGTCTGGTACTTGTTTATGCGTATAAATCATCTTTATAAAGCCAATGTTTTATTTACAACACGAGTAGACTTTACTTTAAAATTCAGGAAATGTTTGGCTCATCTACTGACTATATTATTGAATGACATATCTTATTTTTTATCTCTATTTTTTCTTTCGACAAAATTATTAGCATCAATATCTACAGGTGGAACCTTGGGTATTCAGTTTGCTTGCTATATATAGTTTGTTTCATTACAAATAAGACCACCGTCGAACTCTGAGCCGAAATTCTTTGTTAACAGAAACATTAGACGACATCTTTACGTTTCCCGTAATATCTTTGTTGCGTCTTCCTTCAAGCATACGAACATAATTCCCCGCGACAAGCTTAACATAATATTAATAGAAGCACCAAGACATCATAGAGAGGAGATATTGCGAAACACGGAATTCCTAGGCGTGCGGTGTTGAGTTACGTTCGTATCGGGTTCGCTTTGAGAGGCACCGCAGCGGAATGGAAGCATCGCGCCGAAAGAATTTATACTTTATTTATGCGAGTACAATGTCTCTTGCGTTATTCCAACCTGGTACTTTACGATTATTATGGAGGCATGTCAAACCGCTCGATCCGATGGGAAATAGAACCGTTGACCTGATGTTTATTTCATCCTAATGCAAGCGGGACCCTTTGCTACAGACGTTGTTATTTTCCGCGATTGAGCAACTGCTCATTTTCTCAGATAAATACATCCTGAGTTTGTTTAGCCTATTAGTTTGGTTAAGCCATCTTATCTATTTGTGATAAATTGTGTTGGGTATTAAAACAAAACTGTTAGCAAAAGTCACATTTTTGCCCAAACAAAACTCTTTAATCCCCGTAAAAATTACCGGACTTATTTACCCGCGTCTACCCGTTAATCCAATAACTGGTCCCTCCCCAAAATATGGCTCAATTTTGTTCGTTTTCGCGTTAAAAACGTTGGGAAAACTTGCTCTGCCCTTGCTTTATTTAGGGTAAGGGCAAGTCGTAAGTTTTACTTGGAAGAGTCAGGGGCAAATTGCATACGAATCCTGGAAATGAGAATTTATTAATATTGGAAGACGACGACGCTGTAAGGGAATCTTCTAGGAATTAACTTGTAGGATTTTTTATTTGGCGACGAAATAAACACTGGTTGGCTGGTTGTCGTCTGCAGTAGATAGTGTCGTTTATTTAACGTTTTTCTTATTTATCATGGGCAGACAAATTAATTCTTAAATAAAGCTATACGTAGCAACGATTGGTTTCTGTTGGTGATTGCATATATTTTTGATTGATTTGAGATGCTCATGAGATAGAGTCATAAATCAACATAAGGTGTGCTCTTTGTACGGCATGTGTGGTGTATTACATAAATAATAACTATCAAAATACCTTCTATGAGCGTAACCACTAAATAATGTTTGTCGAAATACCCACATTCTGATGTCTTCGTTGTGGAGTCAGTTCTTTAAGATGACAACGCTAGCTGCTGTAGTGGACAGTTGACGGACGTGTTCAAAGTGCACCAAGTACAATTAAGTTGTTCCTAAATAATTATTATCTCCGTCGGTCGGATTCGCAAATGTCACCTTGGCGACGAGGATGAGATCCAAACCCACGACATCAGAATGGGTATTTCGATAGACATTATTTAGTGACTACCCTCACAGAAGATATTTCGATAATTATTATTCAGGTAGAACACCATATCCCGCTTACTGCATCAATTAATGTGACATCTTCTAATCCGACTAAAGGAGATAATATTATTTAGTAACAAACTAATTGTACCTTGACTATCGCCGTAGTCCAGTTAATTGACATTCCGATATTTTGAAGACATCGTAATGTGGATATCGCGATAATCGTTATTTAGGGACTACCTTCACACAAGGTATTTCGATAATAATTATTTTATTAATACATCACAATTATCAAAATTAATTACTGACATAATTTGTTGACAGTAAAATCATTTTGTAAGTTTTAAAACAATAGGAGTGTCAGCGTATATTTTCGCATACAAAGTCACTAAAACTGCGCGTTCAACAAAAAAATTCAATTGAAATAAATGCCGTTTCAAAAGCCTCGTGTCAGAACAAAGTTATTTGGGCAAAGTTTAAAATATCGCCCGCTTTTCTTTGCACAAAGTTGGTCGCAGTCAGTACGCTTTGCCAACTGCATACGTCAGGGTACAGTTTTTGTTCCGCAACTTTTATTCATAACAAGAACGGAATCTTCGACATGCCGACCGGGAACATCCATCGTGGGACGACAGGAATCATTTCCGTTTATCCCGGAGCCAGATATTCCTCCCACTTTTTAAGTCCACGATGTTTAATGCCTCCGCAAACGGTCGGACAGGATATTCGGTACTGCCGGAAATAGAGTGTGTAGGTGAAATAGCGAGTGTTGCAGTACGAATTAGACAGGGATGGAAAATTTCAAGTCCGTCTTGGGACGCGAGAGCGAAATTTGAATTTGCAATGTATTTTAAATGGGATGCCTTTGAGATTGATGACACGATTTCCAAATTCAATAACGGGCCAGGCCCGTATGGTAATATCTTGTACGTATTTTCTACGATGGTCAGATTTCCATAAAATAGTCACCATTACGAAATGTTAAGCAAAACCATCTTATGGCTGCGTTTACAAAAGGTTCTATCCTTCGTTAGCTCAGTTAATTAATACTTGTCATTTGATAGCACTGCGAGTGTTTGCGAGGGTCTCCGGTTCGCTTCCCGGGGTGGCATCGAGTTATCGTATTCCTAACGTTTGCATAGGATCCGCGTGTTGGCGTTTGATATTAAAGGGTTATGCTGCGAAAATATTGACACTGCTTCAGAAAGTAATCTATTTGCAAGTCGCAGATTACTTCGGTAAAATTGTCGCTGTTTCAACAAATTTTGTTTAGGCAACGGATCCAGCTCGAAGGACCGAAAATATTTTACAACAGCGTCAAATATACGCTACTGAGATCCTTGACCTTGCTAACTTCTAACATAACCTTAATTTAGTAAACTAATAGGTACTAATAGTCATATTTGGGCGAATTGTTAGACTATTATGAATAGAGATAAACAGTTTTGCCTCCCGGTCGGCCAACAAACTTAGGCAATGCTATTACACTAAAAGGCGTTACGCGAGTACGTGGCCCAACTCCAGTGGCAACGGGCACCAAAAATCAAGATTAAACACAACTTGTACATCGCACAATTACTTACGGTGAACAACAAACAGTCGTTTCGGTAGTGTAGTTAGCAGAGTTGACCAAAATTGCCCATTTCATATCTGCTCGGTGTATCGAGGGGTCAGCGGACAGCGGGAGGAGGGTCGTTAAGATAAGATATCTCCGGGAGTGGACAGGGGCCTCTCAGGTTACAGGATGAGGGGTTCGAGAATTTTCGGGCAGCCAAGGGTTTGAAGTGAAAAATGTACGGCAGCAATCTCTCATTCCGTATCTTTGGTTTCTGTTGCTGCTCATGTAAGTTGTTTTGAAAATATTACTGGGGTAATGTATTTGAGATTTTAAATATTTCCTTATCTAAATCCCGGTGACACTTTAATATGTGATTCGTGTATTCGTATGTCGATTTCGAAAAATATCATCAGTGACATTCGACGACCCCCGCGGCCGAGTGGTTACCATACCGGACTGACACGCTAGTCCCGGATTCGATTCCCGGTCCGTCAGAAATTTAAATGAAGATAAAACATTTCTGTTCTGGGTCTGGGTGTTTGTGCTATTTTCTTTGTGTCTGTCCATCACATCCACGAATCTTAGTGTGGGGCTATGAGTGTAGAAAGGCGTTAAAAAAATAATAAATTATAAATCTAGTTAATATGCTTTGAATATTAGAAACTTATAGTGGTAAAGATAATTACTGTTAACGTTTGGTTTCCTACGATAGCGATGCCGTCCGTCAATTAGCGATGGCTTTATAGCATCGAGTGATGCCAATGAAATATTGTATGAGAAATAAGGTGGTTTCCTATACAACGTATTTAGATGCCCCATCGACAATGCTGTGTTTACGTACGTCAAATTGCGTCCATTATGTAACGGCGCTGCAATCCTAGAAAAAACATACCTTTAAGTAGCGATATGTAATATATATATATGACCACAAGTTGTAACCATTTAATTTAACCTCCACATAAACCAGAGTATTATTACCAGTGCTCCATAAATAAAATGGTGGATCGCCGACGTGCGGAAAGAAAACATAATCTACAATCCGACTGCGATATTAGGTACCAGGACACCATAAGTTAGATGCGTAATATCCTCTACCGAAAAATCCCGCTACCTCTTTGATTAATGTATTCGGATGTCACAGTTATTGCAAGGAAGCCCGTATATTCAGGCGCTCCGCATCAGAGGTGTTATTGCAAATCTAGGGTATATTAAAAAGGGCGAAAGCACCTATTTTTGCGACACCTGCGCCGGCTTAAACGGATGAAGGCGGCTCTAAGTAGAGATGTATTGTTTCTTGTGGTATACGGCTTCGTATGTTTAGTAAGATACCTATAAACATATACCCGCTATCGGGCTTTACTTGAATTTTGGTTTTTTTTTTCGATTAAAAATAAAATTCAAAAGTAAAATGAGAGTAGAAAAAGCAAGTGAAAATCAGCGTCGGCATAAACTCGATACTTTAATATGAAAAAATAAAGAATTATAAATATTATATTTAGTGTTCATTTGTAATTCAGTATATACAACATCCATTGTCTCTTAGTATAAACTTATTAACACCTATCTGTCAATATAAACTAACAGTCCTCCGGCATGGTCCTATTCGTGGTTGATCGCAAATGTCCATTAGTACCAGTGACCACTTACCATCAGGTATACTGCATGGTGCAGGTGAACGATGCGTCACGAGTAAACGACTCACTGTGTTTTTGGTTATGTAAGAACTAAGAGTTTCGATAGCGTACATAGATTAACAATACTTATTCAGTTGTTGCTTCAGTTTTCTATGATCCAAATAAGTTATCAAAGTGTGTTTGTCTTAAAGAATATTTAAATTTCAGGAAACGCATAATATATAGGTAGCTTACTAAAAACACTTACAATACCTGGTCAGGGAAGTTAAAGTAATTTAATTAGCATGATAATTATAGTTTGCCTGTATGTTATTTAGTAAACAAGATAATCATCTTATGCATTAATTGCCAATTGGATAGAAAACACTTGTATAAATATTACGTAACTATAATATTCTAGAACTATGCGAATATATTTCAATATGTTCTTTGCGTAGCAGTCATCTTTATGTTTTCCTGATAGTAAATGTTGTTATTGATTCAATAGATATAATTTATGCATAATGGGAACCGAACCATTGAATCGTATTATGGTTGTGGGTGGCAATTCGTCCATAAAACAAAAGAAAGATGCAAAAATAGTTCTCGTTCAAAACCGTCCATGTATTGATGACTCCTCTGATGTTGTAAAGTTCCATCCGCGATGGTGACCATTTTCCATCAGATGGCCCGTCTGCCTTATCGCTAGGTTAAGAAATAAAAATATATATCTAATCATCTGTATAACTTCATATGGCTTTTAGTAATTGAACGCTATTTATTGCACTATTTATTACAAGTCATGTAAATATTCGATTAATGTAAGTTAAGTTGTTATGAAGACGTCAATATTCCTGTAGTTTTATGGGCAATCGTATTTGTGATTTGTAATCCAAATCAGATTGGAATCCATTTGTGTATTTACGCATGACGTAATCTTAACCACTGGGCTATCACAGCTTCAATGCAGTATAAGACATGCGCACCCCATAAAATGTCGCAAAACTCGAATTGCATCGCATTGCACCATTAAGACGTACTTGCAATTTTAACTAACAATCTATGCGATATCGGTCGAGTCGTATAGCTTCACGAGTAAAAACACTTAGCATGAGTTTTGAAAACGAAATCGAATGTAATACCTACAGTGTGTTACAGAACACACCTTACTTTAAAATTGTATATATAATATACACACGGTAATATTCTCCAAGTAAAATACCGTGACAAATAGACGGACAGACGTTCGGGGATCAGAGGACTAGAAAAAATTGAAATTTTTCCGATTCGGTATGAATCGGAAACCATTAGTTTAGGTGAGAAACTCCATTAAAAAGGTAAAAAAAAATCATAACTTTACTTCAGTTTTTCCAAGTCTGAATGTGACCTTTTCTCAACCCTTTCCGCATCTTTTAAGAAAACAAACTGTCCCGGACATAAGTCCTTTACCTTACAATCGAGAACCCTCTTAAAAATGTATCGTCCGATACCGCCGTCCATCGGGATCCGTCCTAATAGGCGAACGCGCCAAGTGTTTCGAATGAATGTTTAATGACGGCATGAACCCTTCAAACGTATGGTACCCTAGTACTGCACGCGATAGTTTAAAAGAAAAAAGTGAAATTTATTTCCTTTATTTCTTTTTTTCCTTGATAAAAAAGAGAGGTGTTATAAGTTTAACGTGCGTAACTGTGGTGTATCTGTCTGTGGGGTCGTAGAGCTCAAACGGTAGTCCGATTTATGTACTTATTTTTTCAAAGAAATGGATACTGGTGCCAAGTATGTTATCACTAAACAAGGCCATATCCTAATAGAAACTTGCCAAATATTTATATCGATAAATGTTTAATAGCGAAATGAACCCTTCAGTTTGTGCTGCCGTAGTAGTACAAATGATGGCTATTTGGACGGGGATAATGTTTAGGGGATGCTTTTGAGGGTTTTAAGATACTGAAGTGACTGTTTGTTTACGTATTCATTGGAGATTTTAAACGGCCACAGATGTCACTTGTTGACGAATAAGATTCCAAATTCGAATATCTTGCGCAGTTTCGCAAGATTCGTAATAGTTTACAATAATTTAAGTCCTAAACCACGCAAAGTGAGTTCAAAACCCACGAACGCTTCCTTATTTGTTATTCATTCGTATCCGTAATTGTTCGCTACTTCCATTTCAAGTCGAGTTGACTATTTGCATGATTACTATGTAATTTCTGCAGAAGCAAAACATCCAAGTTAGGCAGTAAATTCGAGCCGAACTGAATGGAAGTTACACGGGAATTTTTCCGAGGAAACTTACCGTTTTCCCCGGAAAGTCGGTAAACTTGGTGCAAGTAATCTAAAGTTAGGTACCAGGGCGGCAGAGGCTATTTAGATGCACATCTTAACTCGCCCATATATCTAGATTGTGCGCAAGTTTGCTCGCAGCCGGCTAACTCTGAAAGTGTTTTCCCGGATGTTTTCACGGTTTTTCTTCTAAAAACAAAATGGCAGCGTGGACGGTTCGGTGTAATCCAATAAGGTTCGCCCAGAACGGCGCTGTAGAAGGATCGAGGTCAAATTTATAAGGACCCGGACTAAGACCGTTGGTCGAATTTATGTTTTTTCTACAGCTTAAGGAAAATAATTTGACTAGAAGCAAATGGAATTGATTTTTAAATATTAAATCACCAAACAACAGATGTGTTAAACAAGTTTCAAATATAATTGTTGATTTATTTAGTTTTAGGAAAGTGTGACAACTGTTTTTCTGTTATTAGAAAAATCTACTTTTCTAAATTCAGTTTACATCTGGCCTTTAAAAATAGTCGAGAATCGTATAAATTTAATGTCACACAATCAGTCAAACAGTCTGCTACTTAATTATAATGCCAGCGGCCATTATTAGTAGGATCGCTTATAGGCAAAAAATATGAGCGGTGTCTTCAAATTTGACAAATGGTATAATTATCCTCTGCCAATCGTTGATAGCGGCCCTCAGGGTTGTCGTTACTTGAGTCATAAACTAGACATCTACCCCCGGATCGGCCCGTAACGA
>DWOP01000037.1:0-13605 GCA_018251135.1 Cephise aelius
TCTTTAACTGTACCAAGTTTCAGATTCCTGCGTCCGTGTAATTTTCGTAAGAAGGAATATAGATATTTGCGAAGAAAATAATGTGTAGGTGCAATTGACTAATGTGTTTCTCGTAGTGCTGAAACTTTTGATTCATATGCAATATAAGCTGATGACCGAATCGTAATGATAATATACAATATTGTTTAGAAAATAATACATTTTTTATAGTTTATAGTGTATTTTACGCACCAATTAATTAATCAGAGTTTAAGGTAATTTAATAATAACTAAAATAAAAATTTGAAGGAATGTAATTGTTAATTTTTATTGCCTAATTATTAAAATATATATTGTGGGTCTTGAGAATACTTGGGATCGTACGGTAATGAACATGTATTTATACCACAAATATCAAGTATGCTATGAGACTATAAAATGGACTGGTAAGTGTTGAAATTCTAGATCGCAACACATGGCTTGGGTACGCTTATCGTCTAAATGTTTAATAAACCGGTATCGACGGAACATAAATAGGCATAAAATTATAAAATTAATTTATAAAAGCCAAGATATCACGTGTAATATATCTATACTCTGAAATTGATCTAAAGATAACGTAGATAGCGGTATTAAACACACACACAGACACACACATTACCGCTACAAAAATAAAAAGTTCTTAATTTGAGTCGCGGATAAATTTGGTAAGGTCAAATTCAAATTAAGATATTACTTTCTTCTAAGGTTCTAATACGTTGATTGGAAACGTTTCACCCAGCTTGTAACTAATTAGTTAGTGAGCCAGAATCAGAAAGATCATTAAAAGTAAAACGATACCCTAACGTGTCGGATTAATTGGACGGTCGGCCGTGACCGCGGAATCAATAACGAGACGTCTCGTGACTTGTCTCATTTATCCATAGGCTGTTAATTAACGGAATGAATGGTGGTAGAAACACGCAGAAAATTAAATGATTTGGTAATTTATTATAGTAGAAGATCTTATCATTACGATAATGTATTCACGCGTTATGATAACAGATTCTAAGTAGTTGATGTAATCTCGGTGGATATACTATGGACATCAGGTGTACATATATAATTAGTAGTTACCGTGTAATGTAATACCGTGTAATGTAACGTTTCCTAGTCAGATGTGCTGCGTGCAACCCGATATTGATGTTGCGCCTAAAGTTTGCCTGTTCGTTAACATAAGATGAGATCTGTAAAATGTTGTGATCGAACGAATAATATTTTATATTTATTACTGTCAAAAACATTACAATTTCATTACTAGCGGATTTTTAATGATGATCTCAAATTGAGTCCTCGTTATTTGATACCAGCGGCTCAATTCAGGTCAAGTTGTAAACTTTATTGAGCACTCAAGATTCATATTGGGAACCTTAAAGACGGAGAAAGCAATTAATTTTCCTTCTGGCCTTTGCACGAAACCCATGATGAATTAGTAACTGGAAAGAGAGAACTAACCAATAGTTTTAAGTATATATTGCATAAGATGTGTAATTATAATAGATTGAACGGAAAAGGCCTGAAGCATACTCCACATTTTGCGTATCCTAGGATAATTCGCAAACATACGCTGATGACATTTTCGCTGCCAGAGTCCCTAGCGCTAATTCAATGCGAGCACGCCCGGGCGCCCGTCCAATGCGAGAGTGCATACAATTAGATTAGGACGTATATTGATGCAGTGATCTATAGCCTACGGCTATTATATACGCTGACATGTTTGTATTGTAATGCAATTATTGTATGTTTTGTTTGTTTTAATTAATGGATATATAGTTTCGAAAATAGCACAAACCCGCAAAGTGGCTGATAATTATTTAAGTTTTTCGTGGTGAAATCTTTGAACAAACTGCCTCCTATTAAAGCTGTAAATCGTACGAAACCGTTCCGGTTTTTGCAAATTTTCAATTGAGTATCTACCTCTATTTATTTTTCTTATCGATTTTGTAACTTTGATTTGAATTTTGAAAATCATTCTTACAGTTAAGATAAGACCTTTAAAACCCTTTAAGCCTCTTATATTATTTTTCTTTCAACTTCTCTGCTCATTTTTGAAACATCCCCTTTCCAGACTTGAAGGGTTAACCCATCGACGCGTATGCACTTGTATCGAACCCCTGCCAGTGTCCCATCACGCTCGGTCTCACATCGCTGGCTTTTGCAAGTATTTCTTCCTACACGGGTCATTTACTTCTTCTAATGAACTCGTGTAAGCGTCGTAATTTTATGTTCAAGTTCACGCTATAAAAATAAATCTATCTGGTTACAGTTTGTGCTTGCATGTATATGCATCATATTTAAAATATGTAATCCATAATCTAGAACCCTACATTTAGATGTTCATGATGGTACACTGCACATCAACTCGAGATTTCTTGTTTATAACTGGAACAACCCGTATATTGGAATTGTTACAAAAATCAATTTTCCAACAGCTAAATTGGTTTACAGACTTGGAGTTTGATCGATCCGGCGGTAAATTGAATTCAGCCGCAAACAGACTGAAACGAAACACGGGTATCTATTTTGTGCAAAAATAAAAATATTTCTGATCAAATTCTGTGCAAAACTAGGAAATGGTCTGTTACGATATTTCCGCCTACAACTGTTTGAATGAAAAATATATTTTGCAAGGTAAAGGCAATATGTATGTGTTTAGTGTGTATGTGTAGACACGCGAGCTTTATATTTGCGGTATATCTATATGAAGCTTAAATTAAACGTTCTATTTTGCCTTAATTTTAAATATGTACGTAAGTTTGAGTTTTCGTACCATATTTATATTTACAGTACATGCTTCAGTCATCGGGAATTGAACCTTAAAGGATCAATGAGTTTTAAATAAAATACCATTTGTATTCGACGACCCGACGATGTGCCCGGTCATACCTACCCGCAGCCGGTCAATACGGATAAAGTTAACAGGATCACACAATTAAATGTCGTTGCTCTGCCACCGAGCTGCGAGCTGCGTAGACCGGCGGAAACACAGTGTGTGCATTTGATATTTACATATACTGTAAGGAAGCAGTCCGACCTTGAGGGCATGCAAATAGCCTTTCCCTTCCACGCGGGTTTTAACATGGTAGATGAGCCCCAGGGGGCTCCATCAGATCCTACGCTTGGTATTTTTATTCCACCGTATCCCTTCGTATTTACCACCAAAACAATATTCGACTAATGATGACGCTTATCACAAATTTATATTATTAGAATATGTATAATATTTGAATCGCCATCGAACCTCTCGATTGATTTTAAACCGTTAAAGGAATTTATGATAATGCTAAGAGTAATTTAAGGTTCCGTAGTAGGTAAAAATCGAATAACGAATATCATTATTCGAGGGCGTTAACTACGGCTTAGTCGAAGCGATGTACGGGGGCCTCGGAAAAATAGGTAAAAACTGCAACAAGAGATAGAATAGCGTATGAACGTGTACGAGTAGGAAATAGGGCATTGAGTGATTGAATACACTTTACACACACGAGGGCGTCGAAAATCCGCCCTTTGTCATCACTAGAACACGTGTCAGTATGTGTAGGTGTGTTAACACATCATTAATGATGTCTCCCTTCCAGTTGTTTGACGACCACTGGGCTAGATGTTTAATACTTCTTCGTATATTTAGCGACCTGAATACACGACTGACTGAGTAGTGGTTATATAGTGTGTTAAATACGTACGATTGCGTTATATGTGCTCCAGTTAATTTCCATCCCAAAGTTGATAACTATACTCTTAGTATGCGTATTAACGTATGATATGGTACTTTGAAGTCGAGCGTTCCGTAGGGAGTATTCTATTAATCTACCGACCCCGTAACTAGTGACAAGTTTATAAACCAAAATTTATGCAATACGATACAAGTTCGTTATATTAAATTCGATTTCGAATTTAAAAACTCACTACTACTAAATGTCCTGTACTCTATACACGAACGTACTTGTGCGAGATGCAGTTTGAGCGCTTATTACCTGTACGTGGTACAATGTAGTGACTTCTAAGTGCATAAATACGTTCCTATTTCGTAGTTGCATGCTAAGATAACATACCAGAAAGATGATATGATGAAGTCATCGAAAATCATCTCCAATTACTAGTGTGTAAATTGAGACAGTCTACACTCGAGAGGAACCCACATCGAGTGGACGATAGATTGGCTGATGGGTATCATTGCTCCGTTGAGCATGTTTTGTTGTGATTATGTATTAGGTACTTAAGGAATTTGTCCATTATACCGTATTATATCATACCACGACAGTGTATGTATCAGACACGGAAAGTGCATAACACGGACTACCATACCTTCTAGAACGTATGAATGGCGGCTCAAGGGCTAACGCTATACAGTATTGCTGACCATCCATGCTGACCTAGAACTGCCTAGTTAGCGGCGTAGCTACCTTGGAGGTAGCTGATGCAGTGGACTGGGCCCCAGTGTTTAGGGGAGCCGGAACGTTAAACAATATTCAATATTTAAATTTTTAGTTGAAAGGAACTGTCACCTGACAGTTTTTTTCAACAAAAAAATACCAATCGTCCAAATAATCATAATAAAAAATGTTTTTTCGTCCTCACCGTCCTTGATCAACAGAACAACTAGAAACTACTACTTAAATTATTATTTATGATTGAACTAAGGAATAATGATACCACCTTCAGAATATAAATAAAAAAGGTTGCAATAACAACGCAACTTTACGATACGATTTTGGCTGATACGTTCCTAGCACGGTCATGGTATGATATGTGTAGTGGACACTTCTTCAGTCCTACTTCAATGCGGCTCCTAATTCGATAACCGAATCCGATATTAGGATGATAGGGTGATAAGTAGACGAATGGATGTAGTGAAACAATGCAATCAAAATAAACATGATTTTTGCATTACGTAACGCAAGTGGATTTCGATTGGAAAATATGACCCTGTAGAGTATAATATAGTGACGCTGTACTTACACCATTCTATTTTGGAAATTTAAGAATAATTATTTTGATTTCGCTCTGTATTTTGGTTTTATGTTTAAATTATATTGTGTACGGATAACGGTAATAAACGATATATTATGATATGTACCTATACATATCATAATAATATCCGCCCCGACTGTCGTTTTACTTAATTCGAAACTCATTAAATTGTAAATGAAGCTCTTGACCCGTAAACTGGTGAAAGCTTGTGGCTTCTGACATGTTCGACACTCTACAAATTACTTTGCCCTTAGATTTTTGGTTTACGATTTACATTTGAAATGCTAAAGTCCACTGAGCATCACTTATTTTGTATAACTAAAGGACTAATATAGAAAATAGTGTCTGGACTCATTAAGATGTCTTAATGAGTATTAAATTATGAGATGTGGGTGATATCAGAAAATGAAAACAACAACAAGATTTATATTAATGATACATATTTGAAACGTCCTCTAATTTGAAAATCGTCTTAAAGTATTACAAGGGAAGTAAATCTATAAATCAAAAAGTATATACACAAAAAAAGCGGGGCCACGCTCGCTAGCGGAGCGAAATAATTCGAGTAGCCGGCGTTAATGGAAATTTGCCATAAATTGATAGAATGATATTCAATTTAACAAAGTAAATAGAAATAAGATTTGCATAGTTTAGTTTTCAATTTACATTAAGTAATGACATTAAAAGCAGTTGAGGAGGTGTCATAAGGTAAGGGCGCAAAGATACGTATGCAGTGACGACATTAAAAGCAGTCGAGGTGTAAGTAGATAAGGGCGCATAGTGCGCTCAATGAGAGCTTTGACATTGGCTTTGAGAGAGAATTATGACTGTAGCGTTTCCGTGTAAACTAGTCAATAATTCCCTTTTTTAGGCAGTTAATTAAAATATTAATTTTCTCCAGAAGTGCGCGTTCACATACCCGTACTATTATCTATACTAGTAAGTGCAATAAATTAAATATTACTTTAATTTTTGTTTTACAAAATTATGTTGTCAGAATTGATTTATTAGTTCGTTTATTCTATTTGATTTTGCTAATTGCGAACTGATTAAATTACTGTTGATGGTCTGTGTATTGTGTAAGAAAGAAAATAGTTTTCTGGTCTTACTTTTGATCAATGATATGAAAATTTATCTTTAATCTTATTTCTGATATTTGTCTTTTCAATCTAGTAGGACATAGTATTCCTGCTTCTCATTCTCACTTTGTCTGCGGCTTTTAAAAGCAACAAATAAGTAGTATCTACAACATGTATATTTGATGTAGTGGCTGAGAGATCATTGTAGTGTAACTTACGGGACGTAGGGTTATATTTTAATTACGGAAGGGGTATGGAGTGGTTTCCAAAGTGGACGATAATGTCGTGTTGGGGCGATACGAGACCCCCGGGAGGCTTTTGCGCCAGACTGGGGTGGAGCCGGGGCGGCGGGTAATAAGGATCAACGATAGTAAGATGAGAAGTTTGTTTACTGAAAAGTTACTACAGGCTAGGTCAGTTCTATAAAATATATAGTAATTTCAACTACCTAGTAATATTATTTATGAAGTGAGCATAAAAATATAGAAAACGAACTAAATAATAGGGAAGGTTAAGTAACAAACAGGGTTTCTTAAACTGTTTTTGTAAAAAAACTCCATAGGTGGCAACTGTGATGTATAAGAACATGGAGATCCATTACTTAAGAGCATGTACGGGGAAACATTTTCCTATAAACAAGCTTCCGATTCGACTTCACTATGGTATTCAGGGTTCCTGAGATATGGGCGTATCTAACAGGAAGAAGGTATGTAATTTAAACAAGAATGAAAACCACAAGCCCTGAGGACGTCGCGACCGCAGCTGCACTTGATATCGTGTATTGATTTCAGGTTGCGTCCTATTTTTATAATATTCTTTAGGGATAAATGTATATGTATGTACAGTTTATGACGTAAATACTCAATAACGAATAGTCATTGCGAACATGGAAACAGTAACAATTATTAGCTCGTTGATGCGTTTATACGTTTTTTTATCGGCAAATGTAATATTAACCTCGTAAATACTGTGGATCAAGCGTGGTACGTGAATTATCAAATAAGTAGACATATTCGAGCCACGTCTAATGAGCCATCGGGTCGGCTGACAGATTTATAATTTTAATTTTCAAGATAAGTATCATGTTGCTTCGTACTCGTAAAGTGACATATTCCACTAGAGAAAAATGTGTCCATGTTTTTAGAGCTTTAATCATTGTTATTATTAACGTCACTTCAGCGATTCTACATTCATTCACCAAGAGTTATTTCAGCGATTCTACATTTAGAATTATCGGTACATTCGTTACTATACCGAAGAATTTCAGAAAAGTAATTCATTTTCCAGTTCAAGCACTTAGATAAGTCGAGATAAAACTAACATGTCAGAAGAGAAATTTTTACAGGCATGTCGAGCTAACACCATGAACAATTATTTGACTCCCGGCGCGCGGCAGCGGTGGCTCTGAAATCGAGATACCTAGTAGATGTAGGGCCTGGACCGTCGTTGCGTGAGTTTATGCAAAGTCGTGTATATGCTGGGTAACGAACACACGGGGTGTATCCCGGACAGACAGGATGCGAGCCGCTATCGATCGGTTGCACTGCCACAAAGAGCTCCGCCCGCCGCCTGCCGCCTGCCGCGCGGCGCCCCCCCTGACCCCCGACAGAATGGGGCGCCAGCAACAGGCTGTGGCCGAAATGTACATAGAGCTTCGTACACATTCATGTCTTATAAAAAAATGAAAGAGTAAATTTATACAAAAATCAAACACGAAACCAAACTTTAAAACAATTCATTTTCTTACAATAGATCTCGCCTATAAAATTACTTATGTGATTCCTATAATTCCACAAGTAAAGCCCAATAATTAAAGTCTATCAAGCCGCTTAGAGCTTTTTGGCTCGCTATGTAGCTTAGGGCTTAGCGCGCCAAAAAACGCTAAGAAAAAAATACACGTAAATACGCTCGAGAAATACGACTCTCGTTCTGAGGTTCTGTACTTAAACTCTTTGACATTCTTTCAGAAAAATATTAAATGGTTACTTAGATTGGTAGTTAAATGAACATAATATTGTACCAGAAAGGAAAATATTTCGGGCTTTTCATAAAACCTTTTTTTAAAAAAGGTAATTCTTTTTTTCGTATGAAAACGCTATAATTGACCTTAAAGCGCATTTTTTATTTCATTATAATTTGAACGTAATTTCATGTGTCATTGATGGTTTCCGGTCGCTCAAGGTAGCGCGCACCCTATTTGCATTATTTCAGTGTTCCAGGAATTCCGGAATCGGCGCAAATACGTAACGCCGCCTCACAGACCGTCCCTGTCCGTTTCCGGATAATTCGATAATTGCCAGCCGCTTTGATTGGATTATTATAGGTATATGGATAGATATCTCGATTTGCGCCCTTCTTGTAGTAGATATAGTTAACCGAAGTTAAGCTATATTTTGACTGTATATGAAAACTATGTAGTCGATATTAATGACCCTCATTATATGTAACATTTTGAAGCACTTTTTCAATCAACCTTCGTTTGTACGGCGTCTAGGTCAAAAGCCTGTTGACCCAAGGGTTTCTTCGCGGCGGTCGCATTGAATCCCTAATGAGCTTCTCGAACTTCTTGACTGTCTTAAGGATTCTCAATTTCCATCTTCGTTTCTTTCGGGAAATCTTGTTAGTAAAATTCGGTTAATTTCTGTGATACCTCACATTTCCTACCGGAAACACTACCGATTTAAAAAAAGTAATGATTTCGTCTCGTTTTTATAAATTTTCGTACTTTTTGTTTTAGAGGATATTGTAAATAATACTTTATCAGTCTTTAATATGTTAGATAGAGATAGCCTTATTGTAGATATTGCAACAGTAAGGAATGCCGCAAGAGTCAGTCATGCTGATCGCGACGCTTTCTTGTACTATTATATCACTGACAAGTTATCTGTACACCATTTCCTGGAAGACATTTACATAATTGTTACTTTTATCTTGGCAAGCTGTCGTTTTACATTGAATGTTTGTTTTAACTATATATATTTTAAGATTTTATTTCCTTATTATGCGGAAAAGGATGCTCATGCCGCATAAACATTTGATTGGTTTTAATTTATTAAAACGTATTATAACAATTATCTTGTTACTAAAAATGCTATACGTATATGATGATATATACTGTCTAAAAAGCAAGCATCTATATATTTCAATTAAATCTTCTATAAATATGTTGTAATTCCAAAAACTCTTAAATTCAGAGTCTTCGCATACAGTCGCGTACACATACAATTGAATGCAGTCACCACTGATTCAAAATTACTTACTTACTAATTTAGAGGAAGAAAAAAAGAAAAAGAATGGACAGGTAAAAAATGGACAGGTAAAGAATGGACAGCTTTACGTATAAAAGATATGGAAACAATAGCATTCAATGAAGACAAAGGATGCAGATTATACGGTAGTTTACTCGGTCGCCGGCACTGCCAAGGCCCTGCACGCAGGTCTGGCGTGCATGTGTGTTAAATATTGTAGGATATTTGTGAGCTAATATTATTACCACTGCCGCCTAATATATTATCTATTAATTAATACGGAAGCAAAAACTTTGTACCCCTTTTTACGAAAATTACGCGGACAGTTCTCTGACACTGCTGTATCGCACAGTTAAAGTTTACACGAAGGAGTGCAGAAAGCTTTATTTTTATGTAAAAATACCTACGTTACAATTACGTTATGATATTCTAACCATTACACACTACCATGCGTTTTACACACAACTGCTTATTTCGCTTTATACTGTCCGTTGTGATAATGTCAAACTAGTAAAAGGAGTGACAGGGATGGTGACTGCTGCTGATTTTAATGAATTACGGTTGAATTTCGACTGCAACTAGAACATTAGTTAAGTAAAATTTCACCGCCTCTGTGCCAAAAATACTATTTGTAGCCTAAGACGACCTTAGAAAACAGTCATAATACATTGTTACCATTGCCATGCTAGCAGTTCAATTTTATTACAAAAAATTGTTACACTTATTATGCTTGTTGTCAAGTTGTGCATGGTCAGTAGAGCATCGCACGGTCAAGGCCCCGCGCTCGTGTGCTTAGCGTTACGTCGACAAACGGATTATATCATTATGTATTACCATACTCATTACTTGACATTACCAACATTGCAATTTGAACTCTAGCTTTAATAAAATATGATCGATGCACGTAATGTATTCGTTTATGTAGGTTTCGAAGGTGCCGGCCGATGACGTAATGAAAGGGTAAAATCTAGGTTTCGCCGATTAATCTGAGGTGCATGCAGATATTTGCGTTTAATTACGAAATTGACTTGATTAGACAGAGTTGCTTTGTTATTTTAACATTGTTTCGAGACGTCGACCTCGTTGTATAAGTACGATGTAAGCGAAAATGTATATTCGAAACGAGTAAATTATGTCTGTCCAACATTATAAGAAGTTTCCGCGAATGTAAAAAACATATCGGGTCATATTACCATTTGCTCAGAGCTGAGTAATGTTACAGTTAACTGTTTCATGACGCAGCTGTGGGATATTTTCTCACACATTACATACAATAAATTCTCACGATTGTCTGTGAGACTTATGGTATGATATGCAAGTTTACCGATAGTAATGTTGATTTGAATTATGCAACTACATCTATTTGAAACGATTTGTCCTCACAAGAAGACCTTTTGTTGCAAACGAATGATACGTGAAGCAGACCGCAGTTTTAAGGTCCATTTCTGTTCTATCAGCCTAACATGTACGCCGGCACATTCACACTTAGATAGTATGAAAAGTAGACTTTTAAGGAGAAAAAAACCGGTCCAAAAGCGATCAAGGTGAGCCAACCACCAACGGCATTGGTGCCGTGAACGGTGACAGATAAAGTTATGTCTGCGATACGTCGTGAAAAGGGACTCGAGTTTAGTGTTGCCAATTTTTTGTTGGAAAATTGTAGTATTTAGCATTAAAAAAAAGAAAACACACTCGTCACAGATATGGTATTGTATTATGAAAGCTAATAATAAAAAGTAAAAAAAGTTGCATTTTATTGTCCCTTATTTATATCCGTTACGGCGACGAAAAAAGGTCGTGTAACGTTTTTTTGCCTATTATATATTTTTTCAGCAGTATATAGTGCGATAACCTGGCATATATAGTTGGCAACCCTAGCCACGGTCAAACATATTTGGTAAATGTCTAGTTGTTTGTATTCATTCGGTTGCTTGGCTTTCATTGACCAGACCTTTTGATTAGTTTATATCATTTACACTGTAAAATTATCGTAATTGAATCGACACTTGCTCTAAAATGAAATTATATTCTGGTTACTGAATTATTCTTCTGTATTATTTCGATTTTCAGATGAAAAAAATGATTAGATTTCCTTTAATACATCATCCGACAACTCTAGTCCGTTAGACGTCTTTGTGTGCCAAGATTACAGGTATCAGACAGATTACGGGGGCGGTTGCACCCGGGCTCTCCCGCACACGCGTTGTACTACAATAGAGTATCGCAATAGAGCTGATATCTTGTTATATGTATACCTTAAGTCTCCGTAGTTAGTGTGAGGAACGTAAGTATATAGTAAGGTATATAATTACAGCGAGATATTGAAAAATTCTGCCTATACATAAAATAAGGAAAAGTTTTTTTTAATGCTTGTTCTGTCAGATAGAATGTTGCTGCTATAACTGGTGGGACCTATGAGTTTAAGCGTAATCAATAAATCTTCGTACAATTTGATTCTCTTTCTCCTTTTATGTACCTATAAATCTTGTAACCGTACACCGTGGGTTACAGGGGCGCCTGCAAGGAGGCTACTGACTTGAAAACGGGATTATCATTTTCCCTGTTTATTAAGAAACAAAAGTGTACTCAAAAAGTGCGTTGCCCTTTCCTGCAAGTAACTGTACAATACATATGTGCAGCACGTGCCCGTGCCCGGTGCGCCGTGTGGCAGCTCTCCGCGCTGCACCGCATTGCCTGCGCACGAGGTCGTGACCCCGCCGACATGTAATCCTTATCGTTCTTCCATGCTCTACGAGCCGCTCATTCCTGTTACAATACTGTTTCCTTCATTTTATTAATCGTTAACGAAATAACGGGTTTTCATCCATCTTAGCCTTTCTAATTTGTTTTACTTCGATCGATTTTGAGCCTAGACATTTGAGACTGAATTTTGATTTATTGCCAGCTGTGAGTTTATTCTTTAGTACACGAAGTCATTATGTACCAGGTGTAACAGGTCACTTAGATTTTATAGTTATTAAGGAACACATTATTTTTAGTCGTTTTTGAGCACGTATTTGTATTTTATTTAAATGAATAAGATAAAACAAAATTGGGCTCGTCCGGGATTTGAACCCGGGACCTCTCGCACCCTAAGCGAAAATCATGCCCCTAGGCCAACGAGCCGGTTGATACGTTGTTCGAAGTTATCGCCTGCTTTGTGACAAACATTTTATCAATACGTAAACAAAAGATAATTTTATATCTATGTGTAGTGTGTGAGGAGTGTGATATTTGGCATAGTTAAAATTAGTTTATAGGGGAAACTGTCAATATCAAACAAAAGCGAATTTTTAAAACTCAACGTCAAATTTGGACTAATGCAAACATAGATCACAGGAGGCGTCGTGCTGGTTCCGGTTGTCAGGGCCGCTAGTTAGGTTAGGTTCTAATTTAGTTTCCCGCAGACCTAGAAACTCGTCTTGATGAGAAACACCTTTCTCTAAAGAGCATCTTGTAGTCTTTAAAGACAGGAGAACACGCATGCCGCCATATATGTCTGTAATAAATATAACGATTGCCATTTTAGTCGGCGGATAAAAATAGTGAGTCATTAGTGTTGTAGAGAGGAGACACGACGCGCGGAACGAGCGCCGTGATAAACTCCATCCGCTTGAGACAATCAATTGGTGTAAACGGCCTATTGGTCTGTCCTACATCTCTATTGCAATCGAGTTTCGTTCTTAATTCGTAGGATGTTGGGGCCGGTTCGGCGTGGCGGCGGTGCCAAATGTCACATTTACATGAAAGCGTAATGAAAGGCAATTATTAAGACGCGTCCGCTCGCGGCGGCGGCGGTATGGTGGCTGTAGTTTTACACACTTATTTAAAATATACTTTTTAGTATGTAATTAACCGTTATTTAATTTTCGGGCTTCATGCTAGTTTGGTTTTAATACGTTAAACAATTTTTAATACTTATTAATATTACGTCTGTATGACACATTATTATTATGAACGCAGTTAGTTTATAATCTCATGAGATTGTAGACTCTCGACAAGTCCAGTTGACAAAACCTTTCTTCTTTTTTGAAACAATCTTGTTCTAATATAACCTAACCTAATATAATATCAGATTAATATAATATCGCTAATAAAATCGGACAGATTATGAATTCTGTCGGTGATCGCAGGTTCATTCACGATTTGTTGGCAGCTTACAATCTCGCGAGATAGATTATAAACTGACGGTGTTCACAATTATTTGGTGACATATACATACATGGATTCGCATACCTACGCAGTCATATGTATATTAGTATTAGTCAATTAACAGCTGCGCTGAGAAC
>DWOP01000038.1:0-13580 GCA_018251135.1 Cephise aelius
ATTTCAAAAAAACATGATGTACTAAAAAAAACACCGAGCAAAGCTCGGTCATCCAGGTACTTTAATTTAAAGGAATATATTTCTGTTTCTTCTTTGATTCGACTTACACAATGTACGTGTAAGCCGATGTTCGTTGTTCTTGCTTCTTCATTTCTCTTTCTCTTAAGTTATCATTGTTTATTCAAGAGTTTTCATTTAATATTACAGTCCAACCTAAGTGTGGATCTCCTCGGCAACGACTTGTCTGATAACATCAACACTTTCTTGGCCACCACCATCCCCAATACACTACAGGAGTTCGAGGTAAGCATTAGTTTATTTATTACGTAACTTTAGTCACAAATCTTATGCTCCGGCATTTCTTTGTGGACCGCTTGGATTGAGAAAATGATACAAAGATTTCGATAGTACCATTTTTTAGATTCTTTGAGATTTCTTAGCCAAATGGTGAAAATTGGAACGGTTACATTCTGTGCTTCTATGTATCTGTCTATTCAGATCCAGAGACAGACAGACAATACAATTGCTATGACGTACACATGTACGTTATAACAATTTTATTCAGTAACTATTAGCACCACGCAGTAGAAATTTGGAAGGCAGATGTGTTCTATGATCGCCTGTAAAGTACTGTAGAGATATTATGAAAAAGAAAAATAATTCGGAGCGGCATTCTGAACATAACATAATTAAATATACTCCAAGAATTCTTTTTAATATACATATATAAATTACGTCTCACAGTGTTTTTCCGCGATGGACTCCTAAACTACTTAATCGATTTTATTCAAAATTTTGCACACCGTGTGCAGTCTGAAAGATAGGATAGTTTGTATTTCAATTTAAAGTCGTAATATTTTTTAACTTTGACACATTGTTTATTTTTAAAGCGGTACGAACTCCTTTGGGTCAGAGAGACAGACAGACAGAGACAGAGAGAGACAGAGAGTTTGAGTGTATTACACATATATGTCATGCTTGGAATAAAATGAAGTGAATTGAAATGATATTATTTATTGCACAATTTGTTATTTACATATACAACATAATTGGAAGACCTTAACGTATTGCAATATTTACATTTTTTGTGTGTGGTTATTTATTTGGTTTCAATTTCAATTGCTTTGGCCCTAACTTATTTTCATCATTTTGCAAGGTGTTATTGAAACTTCGAAAGAATAATTGAATAATGATAAAGAAATTACAATGCATACCTACGCATTTGGAATAGGATAACATCCTATATTCGAATAGATCTTCAAAAATTATACAGAGACATCAAAATGTATTTTTTTTCCCTTAAATGAGTAGTTCATTATTACCGTTATAGTCATCAATATACAGTTGTCCCACTGCTGGTCTGATCTCCTTTCCGAATGGGAAGGGTTAAGCCACGACTGTTGGTGTGTGGTGACTAGACTGACTCTATCATGACAGACTCTATCCAAATGCGAATTGGTCATAAGGTACTCTTATGAGAACTTTTCTGCAACATGTTTTAAATGTTATTTGTGTTTGCAGGCTGAAATCAATGAGCTCTTTGAAGCCATCGCGTGGCAAGTAGCTGAATCTATACTATAGAAGATCTTTTGACCTTGGCATCCGAAGTTTTTGGATTAAGTTTCACATATGACTGTCATAATATAAAATTAATTCAATATTTTAATTGGGATAGTTTTTGAATCATCAAATTTTATTATTCATAGATATACGGTGTATAAACCTAACGTGGTGTTTTATAAATGTAGTTTTGTATATTGTGAATATATTTTTATTAAAATTAAAGTCTCAATTATATATTACTTATTTTGTGTTTTTTTTTCTACGGCTTCTGACTTATTTATATTATTGTTTTCCAAAAGCATTTTTGTGATTTTGAAAATAGAAAACATATGTTGAAAAACTAAAATCCGACTACAATAAAATCATGGTCTGAAAAGTATGAAACAACGGACAACATTCTGAATATGAAACAACATTCTGATTGGAAATTGTTATGTTTGAGCTATTAAATACTTATTGTTGAGATTTTCCCCGCGGCTTCGCTTGCGTAGAATTTGGTCTGCCACATTAAGTTTTGTGACAAATTATTTTAAATATAAAAGGTTCAACATAAAAGGTATGTAATATGCTATCGGGGACTTTTATTTAGAACCATTCAAGACAAACAATCTTACGTTACATTATCTTTGTGTAACTCCAATGGTTAAGGCAACGTACGGCAAGATAGCTCTCTCAGAGGCCAGATTTTCGCGGACTTAATTGACATATATCGTTATATCACGACCAAAATTGTAGCCTGTATGTTATTCCGATGTATAACCTAGGTACATTACTGTAAAGTTTCATGTAAATCTATCCCGTATTTTTTATCTACAGAGTAACAAACATACATCAATACTCACAAACTTTGGCATTTATAATATCTGTAGGATAGGATAGGATTTAACCTAGGGATTCTAAGATCTAAACTAAGACGTAATCTTATTAGATCTGTCATAATCCTTGTTGATATAGAGATCTGCGATTCTGTCTCATAGAGTTTGCGGTTATATAGACTTAATTAACAGTGTTACGCATGCTCTAATGATCTTCACGATTGAATACTGTATAAGTGTTTACGTAGAAGAATAATTACTAGAATGATGAATAAAAACTTTATTATCACTGTAAAAACTTGTGTTCCACTGCGTATCGAGATGAAACACATACTCGACAAATCTATATTTATTTTATTACAGGCTCGCGTTTGTCCTTAATCTCACTTGATGGAAAGTATAGATGAGGCCTAAGGTGCATCACGCTCGCCTAGAAGATGCATATTTACTTTTGTTTTAGACATATCCAGATTATAATTTGCGTCGTAATTCACGTAATTAGTATAGTATATAGATGTGTGGGATATCGTTAAATAGGTTTTTAAAAATCGTATGAAGGTTACTAAATGACTTTTTCATTTATGTCAATGATTGCAGAGATATAAAGCTTCTAAAATATTCTTATTTTGACCTGTTTACAGCAGAAAACTTTTGGCTGAAGTCAAATGAAAAGAGGCATTCCTATTTTTTTAAGTTTCTTAGATGTCTTTCGAATAAAATATATATTTTACACAAAAAACAAATGATCAAGATTTTTAAAAAGAAATAATTATGTAAATAATGATTTAATTTGCTTGCTAAAATTACTTGGTCTATTTATAATGATGTAAAAAAATATATATTTCGATTGAAGAACGCATGAGCGTAGTAATCTAGCAGTGAAATCTTAGGCTATATAGTTCATGTTAGCAAAGCTCCTGGAGATAAAACAACATAATATTATTGACACTATTCATGGCCATAGTAATTTGTAAATCTGACAGTCCCTGTCAGCAGCCGTCAATGTATCATGAACCAAAATGCTAAGTAATGTGATAAAATGAATTCATAATCGCAATAACAAATTAAACAATGATATCGAAAGACAAAGAGAATTCTTCGAAATCTAAGATTAGGAATGATATTCAGCCCTCAACGTCAGACAAGGAACCGTCAGCGCCCACCTCTTTGCCAACATTACCACATAAACCTGCCCTCAATTTGAAGGACGCAACACAGCCACCTGCATCAAAGAAACCTTGGAGAAAACGGTGTTGGAATTACGTTTACGACAAAGAACATGGTTTGTTTTGTGGCAGGACTTGCAAAAGCTGGTGGTACATGTCGATATACTCTTTAATGTATGTAATCTTCTTAAGCACATACACGATGATTTTCCTCTACGCGACGCTGACAGTAGTGAAGATAACTGAAGTATACAATGTAGTTGACAAAGCGGATCTTATGGTATATTCAGAAAACGGTATTGGTCTAACGGCTGTCCCAACTGCGTTAGATAGATTCCCCTTCATTACTTATACGAGTGGAAAATCAGATGAGTACAACAAATACGTCAAGGCACTTGATGAGTTATTTGTGAAGAGAAGAAAACGACACATCACTAATTCGACAGATCTGGGACCATGTGGCACAGCACCCTATGGTTATGGAGACGAACCTTGCGTAATCATAAGAATTAATAAGCAGTTGAGGTGGTCTGCGAAATCTTTTAATGCAAGCTCAGAGTTTTCAAAATCATTAAGAGATTTGCCTAAGGATTTGAAAGATTGGATGAAGTTGAAGGAACAGAAACTGTGGTTACATTGCGATGGATATCATTCATATGATAAGGAACATATTGGAAGGATAAAGTATTATCCCTATCCTCCAGGGTTTGACCCTACTCTTTTTCCATTGGATATGCAAAGCGAAGCTCCCTTGATAGCGATACAAATATCGGATTTTGCTATAGGATTATCATTGGCAGTTGAATGTAAACTATGGTACGATAGCCGGGTTTCATCTATTGTGTTTTTATTATACGTCGAACCTAAGAGTAGATCAATTAGGAATTATTAAATGTAGTAATTATAATATAGCATTATTGTGAATAAAACTTTTGTAAATCTGATTTGTTTATTATCTTAGTTTTGAGTGCGACGAGCAAACTGGTTTTATCAATCAGAGCATAAACCTTCATAGCTCGAGTCTCTACAGAACATGGTTATTATTACACCTGATATGCCTTATATAGTTATAAATAGCGGGTTGAAGGTTGACGCATCAGATTTACTATTTCGAAACATATCTTCTTGTTTCCTAGAAACCTTTCTTATCTTTCTGATATCCTGATACTTGATTGCAAATATTTATGGACTTTTTCTTATCACCAGAAATTTATTAATTATCAGTGAATATTTTATGATAATCTGAATTTGGGACAATTTTTGTCTAGTTGTAAGAAGCTTTATTGAGACCTTAACATCACATCGGATCCTAAAGGGTGAATGAAGAAAACTATTAATTTTCCCTCCGACTCTCTCAACCAAAAGGATCATCAACTATTGCAATTCCACTGCTAGGGCAGGTTTCTTGATATACTTCACATATCCTTTAGAACTCTAAAACATGGAGTTACACTGTAGTTAATATGTACTTACAATGTTAACCTTCACTGTAAAAAGTGATAATTAACTATCAATATGCAACTCTGTAAAATCCCAAGTCAGTTACTAGCTTACAAAGTGGTTATGAAACAAAAAATTAAGATCACTATTTATATAAGAATTTCTTACATTATATTTATGTTTACCAAACAATAGAACTCTTATCAGTCACATTAACTGATTAAATAATAATTACAGAGCCATAAAAAATACACATGTTTCTTATCGTTTGTATTTATACCTCGTAAAGATTTCACGTGTATTTTAAATAACTTTTAAAGTGATTATAAACTGAACATATAAAACATAACACCTGAGAATGACTACAGATACAATACTTGTAACAAAATGACATAGCTCAATTATATCAACAATCTCCAATTATTTTAGGATTCTAGGTATTTCTTGTATTGTGTTAATACTGTATTTTCTACATAGCATCCATAGCAGCACTGCTTGCGAAGATCCTAACTGATCTACAATGTTAAGCAACCACGGGCGCAATCGGTACCCATGATGGCCCATTGTAATGTAATTCTAAAATGTGAAGCTGTTAGTCCCAGTTGTTATCGCAAGAAAGCAGTAGTATGGGCGGTTTAAAAATATCTGATGTGTGTTGGCTGCTAGTTTGTAGTAGTGTGGTGGAGTATGCTTCAGGCTTTCCCTGGATGAGGGGAGAGACAGGTGCCCAGCAGTTGGACATAGAAACTGTTGCAGCCACTGTATTTTCACATTTATTTCCAGGTAGTAGAGCCTGTATGTGGTTCGTCCGGAGCAGCAGCACCACCACCACACTCATATCCGCCACATTGCAGTTGTTTTATAGGAAGCTGTGTTTCGGTTAGAAGGATGTGGTTGTCGGTTTCACTGATACAGGAGGCAACCATCTCAGTGCTCAGGGGTAGCAGCGCATTTGTGATCAACTTCAAATAGGACTTACTAACTATACTAACAGTTGTAACTCCCATAGTCCCACTACTAATGAATACTGACCAACTAATATTCTTATTAACACCTAATACATACTAACATTCACGAACAGTTCCTCGGCAGTGCTATTTGTGGTTGATCGAAAATGTCCATGAGCTGCAGTGAACACTTAACATCAGGTGGAATGCATGCTCGTTTGCTACTTCAACAAAAAAAATATCAACATTATTATGCTATCATTATTATTGCTTTATAGTAGTGTTGAGCTACATTGTGTTGAGGTTTGAGGGGTATTATAGCGAATGACTCAGAGGTAACAATGCCCCCATGGTTCTCTAGTAATATTTATGCTATTAATGCTGATTACAGAAGTCCATGGATGGTAATGATAGCTTGCCATCAGACGGTATTTACTCTTATACTATAATCTCAGCATTGGGTAGAAGCAGTATATCCTAATGAGCATATTTTATTCTATTTATACAGATTTCTATCTGATAAGTATTGTAAACCAAAAATGGACCAAATAAAGAACCTTAGCTATGAAATAGGTGTTTCAACATTATACTGTACAAGGCAGTTAAAAAAACATGTGTAGTGCTGCAGAAGCATATCTTTTATCACCAAGAAGTTTATCATAAAGTTTCACAGATATCATTTAGCATTTAATTAAATTCTAGTTAGATTATAATTATAATAAAGTGTCTTTCTCTAGATAAGTCTTAAGGCATTATGTAAATAATGAAATTTAATTACTTGTAAAAAAAGAGGCTTTCACCCTCATATCTCCACACTAGGATACCCGGTGCAATGGACACACACGAAGATAAATGCACAAACACTAAAACCCACAGCAGAAATATATATTCAGCATTTATATTTCTGACTGGCCGGGAATTGTTTTCTTATATTTTTATTTTAACTACCCCCACTGCAGGTTTCCTTGTAAATTAAATAACAACATATTCTGTTTATTCTCATGCAAGTGGCGACTGACTCCATGAAAAATAACTATATGAGAATAACCTAAATCAATAGCCAATATTCAACCACAAATTATTTCAAATGAAATCAGTTAGACATTTTAAATTTTATTTAATTTATTTCATTTCTTAGGAGATCTCAAGGCATTACTTTATCTGCCATTTCATCAAGATCCTTTGTTTGATTATATTGATGTATACAAAGAACCATGACTCAAAGTTTTTTTTATATCAACAATTGTTTTTGTTGATTCGTTTATAAAGCAAACCATCGTCAGGTATCCATAAAAGATAATTCGAGAACAAAAAACGACATCAACATTCAATTTTGTTTTCCTCACGAATGCGCAATCGCCTTGGTTTTATTCACTTAGCAAGGTGAATGTGGGTAAACTGCTAAACGCACAACACTAATAGGATTATTGCGTAGAACATAAGTGTTAGGTACCATTTTGCTATCAAACTCTCTTTCAATCCGGAAATTGATTCTAAACACCACATTCTTGATAAAGCTATTAGTGCGGAACAATATAATGAAATCATAAGTACTTACGTATTCCGCTATGTATATTACTAATATACACCCAAGGATGGATGGTAGAAATCGTTGCGGAAATCTTCCGTTGACGCCAGCCATTTTCACTAACTTCACTAAATAACGTTTTATCTAAAGTTGTTTTGTCATATCATAATTAAAAACACACTATAAACAATGTTCAGCAAATGGAGTAACACAAAAATTCAATTAAATTCTGCGTACTCCCTAATCTTCCTACCATACCTAACAAATTGACTAACCGGTCTGTTCTGTTCAATGGTTCACTCTGTTCAATACGTCTGTCAAGTCAATCAGTCAAAGCAATGATGGCAACAATGGCACCAACCTTATATCGTCATTTCCAGATTTTAGAAATGGCAATAGTCAACAAAAATTTTAAATCGACAGGAGGAAAATTATTTTAATATAATGGAATAATTATTCCTATAAGCGCTACAACTATAATGATGATTTTATTGAAATATAATTATCAGTTTATATAAAATAACCAGTTTTTGTGAAATTAAAATATGAACCAATTATATCTGTACCAAGTTACTTTAACTTCAATTTTATTAGAAAATAGTAAAGTACTTTTAGGTAACATACCCAGTTTATTAAACACAGACCAAAAATACTAAAAATACAATATAGCCGCTCCGTTGTCAACATTCAAACGTCTATTATTGTTTGATTTGACAAATGTCAATGTTAATGGCAGTTGTTGGCAGTGATAGAAATCACATATTGTACCAAGTTTTAGTATGTAAGACTTTTTAAATCTATAAACACAAATAAATAAATCAAGTAACTAAATCGTGAACACATTTACAGTGAGTTTTCTGATGCCATGCTTCACAAAGACTACAGTAATTTTATTAGACAAAGTTCACCACAGCCGCAGTTAACTCGGAGTGTGCTCAATCTTAGGCTAAATGGTGAAGAAGCCAAAAGACTTTACTTAGAAGAAGTAAAAGAACAAGTTACGTTATCATCACCTATTGTCCCTGAAAACCAAGAGAGCACTACAAACTACCGTCGTAAGAGAAAACTTGATGACAAAGACATTTTAAATGTATCTTTATTCAAGTGTGTTCAAAACAATGACGTAAGCACGTTGAAGGAGGTGCTAGACATCTTTCCACATAAAATAAATGTGGTTGATGAGTTTGGGTGGAGCTTACTAATGATAGCATGTCAGGCCAACTCCATCGAAGCAGTAGAGGAACTTCTTAAACGTGGCATTGACACATCGGTAAGAGACAAGGCTGGAAATTCTGCTCGCTCTTTAGTTATTAAGAATAAAAATGTGCTGCTGGCAGATATACTTTTAAGCGCAAATTATTATGAAACTAAAACAATCACAAAGACACCAAAAGTTAAGCTTAAAGAGGAGTATTCGTGTGAAATTTGTAACAAAGTTTTTCCCGACAAAGAACAACATTTGTCGTCTACTATTCATAACATCAATGCAAGCAAAGGCAAGAAAATACCAGCTAGTTATAAGATCCCAGAATCCAATAGAGGATATCAAATAATGTTGAAAGTTGGATGGGACAAGGAGTCCGGTTTAGGGAGGGATGGGTCCGGAAAGAAGTACCCAATTAAAGCGATTCAAAAGCTGGATAGAAAAGGTTTAGGATTACATAAAATCAATTCAGAAAGCTCTAAAGAAAAGGATTCCATTAAAACTATTAACAAGAAAAAAATAATAAGGGATTACTATGAAAACAGAAGATTTGAAGTCAACTTTAGAAGAGAATTTTATTGATGTTTTTTTTAAATGATCTTAACATTGTCTAGTGACATTGCTTTTAATTAATATCAGATATGTATACTTAAAGTAAATTTTGATACAAAATTAACCTGTTTTTAAAAATATTCTATATGTACCAATGTTAAAAGCAGTATGCCTGGTTGCCTGGATAAGATTGTTTGTTAGTAATAAGGTTGCCTGTAGTACCTAAATTACTTCTCTGTATAAAAACACATTTAATTTTGGTGTATAATAATGCATTTTGTATTGTATTGTATTGGACAAGCAAGTAAAATTACATCATAGAACTCCATTCTTCCATCCATATCCATAAATAGCCTTGACCTCATTCAGTCCTAAGCATTATAAAGCTAATTCCAGGTATGTCTTTGACATTATTATTGTTTTAGTTTTCCTTGCATATATGAAACTTAAAATGAAAGACATTAACTTAGTCTATCTACCTTTTTTTTACCTAGGTATAAGACAACCTTGGAGGTTCATGGAAAATAGTTACCATTGCCTATAGACATTTGCAACATCAGAGATATGACTAATTCATTGCTGGCTTTAGAGGAGACCTCTTCTTTGAAGAGTCCCACATCATAGCACTCTTGGGATCCCTTGGGAGGAAGTCCTGCCATATTGATGACCCGCATGGCTGAGTGGTTACCATGCCGGACTGACACGCTAAGGGTCCTGGGATAGATTCCCGGCTAGTCAGAAATTTAAATGGTGAATGTATATTTCTGTTCTGGGTCTAGATGTTTGTGCAATTGACTTTGTGCATGTCCATGGTACCTACAACTCAAGGAATCCTAGTGTAGGGATGTGAGTGTTAAAAAAAATTCTATTACCTTACTTGTTTACTTATAATATGGATGAAATGTTCCTCTTAAGTATGACAATGTTTTTATGTATGTTTTATCAACCAACAATTTTATCTTAGTTTTAGTCTCATCTAGTATGCTGTTTCATTTATGTTAAGGTGTGCCTACACAGGCTACAATTTTCATCAAAAATGACATAATTACCACATCATGCAATTTACTGTAATATTAGTAATTTTGTATATATTCAAGATATATTATGATTTAGTTATCTCCCGATTGAATTATTACAATTACAGGGAATTACATGTGAAAGCACCTTTAAAGGACTTTGCTTGGTTCTATCTTGTCACGTTATATATGAAAAGATATCTAATCCAAAATTTAACATATGGTAACAATCTATTATGATAGCTCAATATGAACTTAAACAATATCCCATACTGATATCAAGTGTGATTTGATAAGATCATTTTGTCAGTAAATGATGTGTGAAATCCTATTTGAGCACCATGTGATGATAATGTACAGTAAACACATATTATTACTTACAGTCAACAGGTAATTGTATGTTTGTTTTACATATTATTTAATACATCATATTATATATCCTTATGAGACTAAGTAGGAAAACGTAAACCTCATATTATTCTTACAATTTACATAAGTGTTTATTAAGGCACTTGTAATATACATCTGGGCTTGCAGAAAAATTAAAAGTAGTGATCATTTATTGACCTAAGTTAGTGCAACAACAAAATGAAAACCTCAAACATAATTGAACGTGGGCAATTTTTTTTTTTGTTAATATGAACATGCTAACTTTTTTACCAGTCTTTTATATAAGGACATAAAACTTTAAATTACAAAGCTATATTTAAATTGACATAATATGATTATGTAAGCCACAAAAAGTAGTATAGAAGCCTTGATATTATTATACATATTTATATACGTTCATTAGAATTATAATAATAAAATAATAACAGGTAAAATACAGCTCTTTAATAACAAAAAGTATATTTTATACAAATATATTTGTGTATTCTTAAAGCTCCGGACATGCAAATTGTCATGTAAATTGGCAACAACCGTTACAGTAATCAATAAGATTTATGACTATAAAATGGAATTCTAGAAAATTATCATTAACAATTATTTTACAGATTTACAATTCATTCTAACTTATCTCCTAATGAACAATCCTTTTGTCTACATTGCATAATACAGATTATGTTGATCAGAGGTTGGGTGCAACCCAGTCAAGGACATTTACAGCTAATTCAAAGCCCATAAAGCAAGCAGCATTGGCTGGGAATGCTCTGATCATGACAGGTGTGATGCCTTTGTACAACGCAGTGGGACCTTCTCTCGCCATTAACTGTTTGAACACATCTTTCATACCATTAGGGTATGTGCCTTCAGGGGCGGTCTGTAGCCGACTCTTCAGTACATCAGCAGGCATGCCGACTAGCCAGTTAGCTATTCCAGCGCAGCCCCCAGCGATAGCAGTAGCCGCCACTTTCATTTTGGCAGAGGCATCCTGTGGGACCAGAAGTTCCTTTGCCCATTCATAGGTCATAAAGTACATGCCACTGGCCGGAACATCCCGTAGTATAGTGGCCACACTGCCCTTGTATATGCTCCTTATGCCGCCTTCTGCGTATAACTGCCTGGCGCAGTCGACCATACCGTTATACTTCTGCGGCGCGTTGCCACCTTGCTGAATTTGTAGCAGGCATTTTATCCTTTCACCCGGTGCCATGATGGACGTCGTGAAGACCCCAGAAAAAGCGCCCGCGGCGAATAATTCTACTTTTGTGAGCACTTGATCTTCATCTGACTTTATCAATTTTTTACCTAGCCCAAACCCAAAGAAACTAATAGCAAAAATTGGTGCAACACCTGTCAGTGGCGCTGACATGCCTTTGTACAATCCTCGGAAGCCTTCCCGGTTGATTGTCTTCTTGAAACAATCCCAAGTACCAGCATATAAGGCGGTCTCGCCAGCATTAGGTATTGGCATCGTCTGCAATCTTACTTTTATCGTGTCCATTGGATGTCCAGCTAGAACAGTGCATACTCCCCCAAAACCACCACTCAGGAAGTATTTAACGGGGCTGCTTTTCTCCGACATTGTTCTCGGTTAAATCAACACTAAAAAAGAGAAAGGATATAGAAGGTCTCAAGGTGTACAAATGTTGAATTTTTAAACTTTGTAAATGTCAAAGTCCAACCAACCACCTCATTGATAATATTTATTGACATTTCACTGTACGTCGAAAAACAAAGACAATATAGAAAATAAAAAATCAACTGCAAAATCTATTAGATTTTTATAAACCAACACAAGTTTACAATTTCAAGATGACACTATAGAAGACAAAGTTAACAAAGCGGTCGCTTAATTGGTAAATTAAAATATTCCATGTCTTTAGTTTAACGATACACATGAAAATGGCAGCTATGCGGGAAATTGAATCACAGTGGACATTTTTAGAAATCTGTGGTACTTCATTTTCACTCTTGTTTTGACAGCTTGTTAGTACTTAGTAAAAGTAGGTATGATTTTGTTGACATTTGACGATTTGACAACAATTTTACGTTTATTTAATTATTTTAGGTATTTATAATATTTTCATGTTACTGTAGTGATGCTTTTATTTATTTAAAACCGATAATGGAAGTAAGAAAAAGACAAAGATGTGCATATGTGACTGCTCGCCAAAAAAAGAAACTTATAGAGTTAATGACAAAACACCCAGAGTTAATTTCATGCAAAGTGACTCAGGACTTTAATTACAAAGACTCACAAAAATTATGGCAAAATATAGCGAATGAGTGTAATTCTATACAAGGCGCAAGAAAAACTTGGAGGCAATGGAGGAAAGTTGGTATACTCTTTTTATTTGAATAGTGTTTTTTATGTATACTCTTCATTTGAATAGTGTTGTTTATAGTGTTGTTGTTGAAACAACAATAACAACTTGTTACTGTCGTTTGCATAAACAGTGTTTGATAAGCAATGATAGCCCAGTGGTTAAGTTCCCGGCCTTACAACGTTCAAACCCCTTTTTAACCCCCAAATTACTTGCCTATTATTAATTAATTATCACTAGCTTTAACGGTGAAGGAAATCGTGAGGAAACCTGCATGCCTTAGAGTTCTTATCTAAAAAAATAATTCTTGGTACAAAAAGGCATGTGAAGTCTGGTAGACTTCACATGCCTTTTTTCTGTACTTGGCCAGCGTGGTAGACTAAGGCCTAGATCCTTCTTATTCTGAGAGGAGACCCCCAGCAGTGGGACAGTAAAGGGTTGATGATACTGTCCTTTCAAATATATGTAATTGAAAAAGTAATCCTTCGAGCACTGTGATATATCGCACCTACGGGTCAAAAACGTCACTTATGCAATTTTTGTCAAAATTGATCTGAGTATGAGAAAATTTTAAATGTTTATAATTATTTATAACAAAAATATAAGATGCTTTTATTTACTTTAGCATGAAGTTTAATATT
>DWOP01000039.1:0-13572 GCA_018251135.1 Cephise aelius
GTTACTTGTATTGGGTGCCGTTAATAAATAAATAAATAAACATTTTGCTCTAGTTTATATTAACATCAATTCTATTCATTATTAATTAAATTTAATTTCACGTACTATCGTAAGCTTGTAAGCTCAACCGGTACATCCCTAGATAGATCTTCATCTAAGTTTCTAATCTCCTATCAAGTTTGAAATCGGCTAAGCTTTCGATTAACTAATCTGCCTAAATCTATTATCCGCTTCATATAGGGAAAATTTTATAATAGACACTGAATTTTACAGTACAATTCATCGAAAATTCTCATTAATAAATAAACAATTTGAACAGTAACCGTAGCGAAGTCAAACTTAAATAACTAAATAATATAAAACCAAACAAAAGCTTATACCGATAGAGTTTGTAAATCTGTTGTACCTTTAGTGTCCGTTTTAAAATTAGAAATCCAGTATCAAGTTCGTTCAGTTTCCTTAATACACAGAATTTTACAATTGTTCGTTTTAAATAAACCTGTAGAGACAATTTTTGTACTTTTTATTTGGCATAGTTAAGTTTATACACAGGAGGGAAAGAAACTAAACATATAATACTTGCCTGCCTGCCTGCCTGTAGAATGCATTAACAAAATAAAATAAAACATTCATTTTTACAGTTTATACTGTCCACATTGTCGTTGACAAACACGTAATAGGATTAACAATGTTGCTAATAACGTACATATTCTTAATTAAAAAAATTACATGTAATAAAGTGCTCGATAAAAAAAAAAAACATTTAAATTTAAACCTAATTTTAATTAAGTAAGGTCGAATTTCGGCCGCTGCTCGACCACAAGTCTAATCTAATTGAATAATGATAAAAATATGTAAGCATTAAGTTGTGAGATAATCTCATGAGGAGGATTAAAGTTCCATCATTGTGTCTAAAACAATTTGGGAGTAAAAAAATCGACACGGAACATTGATCCTGTTACACGCTCTAAGGCTTAACTCACACGAGCGTAATACAGCGTTATTAACAGGAAAATCATCTCCCGTAACAATGCTAAAAATGTTTTCTTAATAGTGCAATTTATGACATTCTAACACAGATACTAAGTAGCTCAAGCACCAGCTCCCACAAAAAAATTGTACCTCTTAGAATTTTACTGTTTTGTAAATTTTTTGTCTGTTCTTTGGTGTGTTTATAGCGCGCATAGCCTCGCGGCTTACGTAGATCGTAACTAATATACAAAGTCAAGCAACGTCGGGCGCGGTCAGGAGATAGATGGGTGACCGCTAGTGGCTAATTTTCATGCATGCTTCCGTGCTTCGGAGGGCACGTTAAGCCGTCGGTCTGGTTTGGTGTATTTGAGGTAGGGTTAAATAATACTAAACGTTATTTTACGCAACCCTGCTTACATCAAAAAAACTTTTCTGATTTCATTCTATGTGCTTAATTGTACATTTATAAAGTTTAAACTTTCTTCGAACCGTTGCGCTCCCATGGATTGTCTGGCAAACGCTTAAGCTGCATGGGGTTAAGCAGCTTAAGCGTTTGTCAAACGCTCACACCACATAAATCAATCCTTTACTGTCGCACTGGTGTGCGCGGGTCTGCTCTCCGATTGAGAAGGATCTAGGCCTTAGTGTACCACACTAATCAAGTGCGGATTTGCACTCCAAATATGTTTGCGACCTTTTTTTATCACAATTCTCAGGCATGTAGTGTTCCTCACGATGTTTCCAGTCGCCATTAAAACGAGTGATAATTAATTTATAATAGGTACATAAGTAAGAAAAATCAGAGTTGCGTGCCTGGGGTTTGAACCACTGACCCCCGTGTAACAGAGGCCAGAGTCTTAACCACTGCGCTAGTACTGCTCAAGCTGCATAAACGCTAGTGCATTAATGTCCTAAATAGGTATTTCTCGTTTATTCCGAGGAGAATGCGTAAAAAATGCATTGTCTCGGCAACTGGTTAGGAGGGACCGCGCTTAAATGTATTAAAAAGGCCGCGGGGTGCATTCTTTCAATCTTTTGTTGCCTCTAAAAGCCGTTTCGGCCCACGTAGGCGTGAACAATAAACCTAGAAAGACTACCTTAATTATTCAGCAAAATACATATAAATAGGGATAATAATTGTTAGGTTTGTATCAAAATAACACTGTAGTGACACCTATACCCTTTTATGTAACTAGTGACATATGGTTAATATGATGTGTATAAAAAAGGAAGTGAATATACTCTGTGGTTCAGTTCGCACACACGTCGTTTGATTTAATAGGTTATGGGCCCAGCGTTCCTAAGTTTTTATTATCAAAAGTAGTTATTTGCGACAGTTACAGTAGTAAAATATAGTTAGTTACGTGATATTCAGTGAAGGCAATCAAAATTGAATATTGAAGTGCAAGAATGTCTACGAACTATTTAGTAAATGTTCCCAAGCTAAAAGGGCGCGAAAACTACAACGAATGGATCTTCGCCGCGGAGAATTTTCTAATCCTAGAGGATATGATGCACTGCATCAAGCCAGTTACTGGGAAGTTATTAGAAGCCAAAGATGATGCGAAAACCAAAGCAAAACTGATTATGACTATAGACAGTGCGTTATATGTACATATCAAAGATGCAAAAACTTCTTTGGAGCTGTGGAACAAATTAAAGGCATTGTTCGATGATTCAGGGTTTACGAGAAGAATATCTCTTTTACGTAATTTGATCTCAATTCGCCTCGAAAATAGTGTTTCTATGCAATCGTACATAACGCAAATAGTCGAAACAGGTCAAAAGTTAAGTGGAACAGGGTTTGATATCAGTGACGAGTGGATCGGTTGTTTATTATTAGCGGGATTGTCAGAAAAGTTCATGCCTATGATTATGGCGATCGAGCATTCCGGTATTCAAATAACGACGGACGCCATTAGAACAAAACTCATGGACATGGAAACGGATATGAACAATCAAACAAATGAACTCAGTGGTGCATTTGCAAGTCGACAACATAATAAAATGAATAGATTTTCTAAGTCTATGGTCAACGCGCAGAAGAGAACGAAAATAAACGTCAATGTCAATGGCGGCGCTAAAAACCATGTCACATGTTATCGATGCAAGCAACCAGGACATTATAAAAATCAGTGCCCTAATAAAAGCGAAAATAATACAAAGGCAATGCAAATGAAGCAAAGTAACGCGTTCAGTGCGGTATTTTTAAATGGCCAGTTTAGTAAATATGACTGGTACATAGACTCAGGCGCTAGTAATCACTTGACTGCAAATGAAGAATGGATGCAAAATGCTACCTACCACAAAATGAAAGATATTTGTGTTGCTAATAGTGAGAAACTGCAAGTAATATGTTCCGGCGATGTAACCATTGTGACGAAAACTGAACATTTTGAATTTGAAATTCCAGTCAAAGGCGTATTGTGTGCTCCAGAATTGACTACAAATTTATTGTCAGTGAGCCAGTTAATAAAGTCCGGTAATAAAGTTCAGTTTACGAAAAGTGGCTGTGAAGTAATCAATCAAAGTGGTGAATTGGTGGCCACAGCCGTGCTAAACAATGGAGTATACAAGTTGATAATATCTGAGAGTACAGTGGCTAATTTAACTGTATCAGGAAATATTTGGCATCGTAGGTTGGGCCATGTTAATAGCAAATATCTAAATAAAATGCCAAGTGCTGTTGAAGGAATGAAACTTCAAGAAAAAGTTGTTCTTGACAAGTCATCGTGTGCAGTATGCTGTGAGGGTAAACAGTGTCGCTTGCCATTCACAAATGAGGGTTCCAGAAGCAAAGAATTACTTCAGTTAGTTCATACGGATATTTGTGGACCTATGGAGTGTGAATCGCTAGCAGGTTCCAGGTATTTCATACTATTCATTGATGACTTTAGCCGTATGATACATGTGTATTTTATCAAGCATAAAAGTGAAGCACTCAGATGTTTTGTGGAATATAAAGCGAAAGTTGAGAAACATACAAATAAGAAAATAAAGATATTGAGAAGCGATAATGGATGTGAGTATTGTAATAAAGAATTTGACACATATCTTAAAAGCGAAGGGATCATTCATCAAAGGAGTAATCCATATACTCCAGAGCAAAATGGTTTATCAGAACGTAATAACCGTACAATAACAGAAAAAGCTAGATGCTTGTTATTCGATGCGGGCATGGGCAAAGAGTTCTGGGCGGAGGCTACTAATACGGCGGTTTATTTACAAAATCGTACAGTTCTTCCTGTTTTAAATGAGAAGACTCCTTATGAAATATGGACGGGATGTAAACCAGACATAAGTCACTTGCGTATATTTGGTAGCAAGGTCATGGCCCATGTGGCTAAAGAGAAGCGTAAAAAATGGGACAGAAAGTCTGTGGAACACATATTAGTGGGATATCCAAACGATATCAAAGGTTATAGAATATATAATCCTAAAACAAAATGTGTAACGACAAGTAGAGATGTCATTGTTATGAAAAATGACAAGAAGAATCATGAGGTTACTATACCGGTTATTAAAAAATGTGAAAATCCATCTTCAGTGGGGGACACAAAACATTATCATGATACGTCAAGTTCAAGTGAAGTACCTACACATTATGATGATACACTACTTGAATCATTCGATAGTTCAGATGATACTTATGTTCCTAGTGATTATGAAGATGCTAATGACTCCCCTGAACAGCATGTCAGATCCAAAAGAATAATAAAAAAGCCAGAAAGGTATGGAATGTCAAATATGTGTATACCAGAGGAAGTATTTGATGATGCTAGTGGATTAAGCCTAGAAGAGGCACTACAAGGAGAAGAAAAGGAACAGTGGTCACAGGCGGTGAAAGATGAACTTCAATGTTTTGAGGATAACAATGCATGGGAGCTAGTGGATATGCCAAATAATGGTGAAACAATAGTGAAGTGTAAGTGGGTATTGCGTAAAAAAATGGACAATGACAATAAGGTTTGTTACCGTGCACGCTTGGTAGCCAAGGGCTATATGCAGAAGCAAAATGTGGACTACTCGGACATTTTTTCACCGGTGGTAAGACACTCAACTTTAAGATTAATGTTTGCATTATCTGTTAAACTTAGATTAGATGTTACACATCTTGACGTCAAAACAGCATTTCTTAATGGGGATCTTGAGGAGACAATTTTCATGCAAATTCCAGAATGTTTACCAATTTCCGAAAATAATAGTAATAAAGTGCTTAAATTGAATAGAGCTATTTATGGTCTGAAGCAATCCTCAAGGGCCTGGTATAAGAAGGTTGATGAATGTCTTGTTTATAATGGATATAAGCGCAGTAAATTAGAACCATGTTTATACATAAAAAATAATGATAAAATGAAAACAATAGTAACATTATATGTTGATGATTTCTTTGTGTTTAGTAATGACTATGTTGAGTGCAATAATTTGAAACAGATATTGACTTCCAAGTTCAAAATAAAAGATTTAGGACAAGTAAAAAATTGTTTAGGTATGAGTGTTAATATTGATAAAGTTAATGGCACCATTACATTGAGTCAAGAAAATTATGTTAATCAGTTGTTAAATAGATTTAACATGATGAATTGTAAAGAAATTGATACACCGTTAGAATCAAGATTAAGCATTAACTTAGAAAATAAAATTTGTGATAGTCAAATACCTTATCAGCAACTGATGGGTGGACTCATGTATTTAGCAGTGTTGACTAGACCTGACATTGCTTATTCGGTTAGTTTCCTGAGTCAGTTTAATAATTTCTATAATCATGAAACTTGGGTATATGCTAAACGAATTTTAAAGTATCTGAAGAAAACAAAATATTTTGGATTAAAATATACTAGAGATGGAAACTCAAAACTTGAGGGGTTTGTTGATGCAGATTGGGGGAACAATGTCATAGACAGAAGGTCTTATACGGGTTTATGTTTTACACTAGCTGGAAGTGTTGTGTCTTGGGAGGCAAAAAAGCAAAAGACTGTTGCACTTTCCAGCACAGAAGCTGAGTACATGAGTTTCGCTTTAGCATGTAAGGAAGCTAAATATTTGCATAATTTGCTACAAGAAATTATTAATGAGTCATACACTATTAATTTATTTAATGACAATCAGGGTGCACTCAAGTTAGCTTCATGTTATAGTTTTAATAAAAGAACTAAGCATATTGATATTCGCTACCATTTCTGTAAAGAATGTGTTGCTAATGAATTAGTTAACTTAAGATACTTGGAATCAGCTGAAATGCCAGCAGATTTATTTACGAAAGGTTTAGGAAGAACCAAGCATTACTACTTTATGCAATTACTTGGTATAAGGAATGTAAGTGAATAATTTTTTTTTAAAGGTTGATAACTATTGGTGTATTTTATTATTTTGATAAGTGGGGGTGTTAGGTTTGTATCAAAATAACACTGTAGTGACACCTATACCCTTTTATGTAACTAGTGACATATGGTTAATGTGATGTGTATAAAAAGGAAGTGAATATACTCTGTGGTTCAGTTCGCTCACACGTCGTTTGATTTAATAGTACAAACAAACAAACTCAACAAGATTTTAATATATATCTAATTTTACCAATTGTTACTAGAATATAACAAAAATCGCAAATATCTAATATCTAACGACTTATCTCGATTGATATTAGATATTTTAGATTTTTGTAAAGAATTACATCTATTACAAATCTGAAAGTTTGTATATATGTATTGTATATTTATAACTTCCTCACACTGAAACAATTAGACGGATTTTAATGAAATTAACATACAGATATACTATGACCTGGAATGCTATATTGGCTTCTGTTATTTGCATACTTTAATTTTTTTACAAAAAGAAACGAATTTAATATGGCTAAGCATCAGCTTAAGCACCAACTTTCAAATAAAAAGAGACAAGTCGTACGTTTATTTGAATATCTGTCAGAATTAACAATTTATTCAAGAAAAATTCATTCCCTTACTTAAATGAATTTGTTACAGTATCGATATATGAATAGGTGGGTCTAAAGGAAAACCGAAAATATACATACATCTTTCCAATCTTAAAAATAACATCATAATAAATCTATGTTTTAGTTACTGAATTACGTCGGTGATTATGTTTCGAACTGCATATAAGATCAAAGTTTTGGACCAAACTAATTTTGGAACCCATAAACATATAATATACAGATTTTCATTATTTTTTATACCTTAACCTAGCGATAAGGCTGGCCTAACTGATGAACGAAGTCACCATTGCCTATGAACATTTGCAACACCAGATTGGTCGCCAACACTTCACAGGATTCAAAGGAGAGCTGTTTTAACACCTGTTTGTAGAAGTCCCACGTAATAAAGTAGCGTGTACTTCGGAAGAAAGTTCGTTCCATAACTAGCATGTACGTGGGAAAAACTATCGCCGTATCCAAACCGGTGGAGGATTGGCCCGAGTCCAGTTGATGCGGATGGAAACTCGTCCTTTGACGAGTGGTGCAATGGAGAAAGGGCGACATAGGCATAAGGTCAAATAGTTTCTGAGAGCAATCACCATAGTAAAACCGTTAGAACACGCCAACGGATGTGTTTCCACAGGTTCAAGGGTTCTAACCGTTTGAGATCCTTCCGCCGTTAACCCTTCGGACCTTCGAATGTTCCTTGTGCTTTTGATAACGGAGTCGCGGCCTTTGCAATTTTCTTTTTATCAAGGAAATTTTCAAGGATTAAATTTTCCCCTCTGATGTATTCCGCCTTGTAAGGCTGGAACTTTGTCTTTTAGTATTCAACTTGAGCCGGATGTTGCAGTTATACACTCCAGATGTTAGAAAACGCATATTCGGTAATCTCCTAAATATATCTTAGATTTAGTAGACTCACCGAACGTTTGCTTAAGTTCGACGTAATATACCATTACATTTAATACACTATATATTACTCCCATTCTTTAAAAAATACGCAGACATACTCGCGGGAACTGACTAGTTAATATTATAAAGTTAACACATACGATGTAGCGAGCGTTCGTTAGACATAATAAAGCCAAAACTATATTATTTAAGGGATGTAAGTCAAGTATTTTTCCCTTACTTGTTTTCGTACGAAGCGAAGACTATTATTTGTTGTATATGCGAATGGTGATTGTTGTCGATAAGTACTTAAAGGTTTGGAGGTAATTGACGAAAACTGAAAATTATCACTTATTAAACTCCCTGCACTTTGTTTTTGGAACGAAATTCTTTTACGCGGCTTACTGTAGACTGAACTGGCAGAAATGGCGATATCTGTTGCAGTCATTTAAAAAATAACCAAACTATATAATTTCTCTAACGAAGGTATGTAGGTACACATAAAAATTAAGCATTTTCTTACCTGCCGTTGCGAGTAACGGCTTGTACTCGTGTTCGATAACGTGACCTGTCTGTAAGGGTGAGATCGTATCGGGTTTCTTACAACTAGGAGCGGCTGAAAAAGTAACTCCGAATTAATTAATCAACATATTAAATTGTTCGAAATTGTATTGAAATATGATTAGGTTAGCAATTGTAATGCAATTCTGTGGTCAGCTAGCCCCTTCTAAGCATTCAAGAGATATACTGACTATTTGAGGATCCGCGTGGTCATGCGGCTACCATACCGGACTGACACGCTAAGGTTCCTGGGTTCGATTCCCGGCCAGTCAGAAATGTAGATGATGAATTTATATTTCTGCTCTAGGTCTGGATGTTTGTGCATTTGTCTTTGTGTGTGTCCATGGCACCCACGATATAGAGAATCCTTTTGTAGGGGCTATGAGGGTGCAAGCGTTTAAAGTTTTTCAAATATCATATCATATACAGGCTGACTGGAAAGACACTTCACATATTGATACAGGGCACTCATTACTCGATTTTCGTTCTAAATATGTAAAAAAAATATAGTTGATATTTGGTTTAGTTATCCAACAAAAGCAATATTTATGGAAACTTGCACCAAACGAGATTTGCAAAGCCGAAAACGGTAATTAGTATTAGGAAATTGGTAATTAGATAAATAACTACGTGAAAAAACCTCACCCCACCGCAAGCAGGTAGGTACTCAGGGTTGTTTTGAAAAGTGCACACGCCGGTTTGAAATTCGCAAGCCGTTCCTTTTATAAATTACTTATCATTATACGACTCTCCATCGCTCGATTTTCACGGAATAAAAACTTATCAGACGAGTGATGACAAACGTGCCATTTATAAATGAAGGAATACTGAGAAATGGTGCGTGTCTATTTTATTTATTTGACGTAGTTGAAGTAGCAAACGAGCATGCAGTCCACCTGATGGTAAGTGGTCACTGCCACTCATGGACATTTGCGATCAACCGCGAATAGGACTGCCGAAGAACTGTTAAGGATCGTTATTAGGGATTAGATATTATTAAGAATATTAGTTGGTTGGTATTCGTTAGTAGTAGGACTATGGGAGTTATGACTGTTAGTATAAGTTAGTGCTGCTAGTAGGTATTCGTAATAGTCCAGTTAGTAAGTCCTATTTGAAGTTGATCACAAGTGAACATAACAAAAACATATTGAAAATAATAAAATATATCTGTTATCTCTATTAAAATAAATGGATTAACTTACTCGTGGGTATGCTAGTTCGTTAAGGGAGGGTTTCCTAGGCGATGGGTTACTGTCCTGTAAAACATAATTTTATTGAAAACTACATTTATTTGTACTTATATTCCTAAGAATTGTTATGAGTATTATTGCGTTACGTTTTTAAGACCAATTTTTATCCTGAATGGCGCATTGGTGCATTACATAGGGGACAGACTTGCATTAGGACAGCAACAGATTGATAATTAAAAACCCCTTGTCTTACAGAATCGTTTTACATGATAACATTATAAAGAAACATTGATGAAAAAAAATAGTTTTTAATTTTCAAATATTATTTACAATTTATGCAAATTTAATTTAAATAATTTGGTTAAATATAATCAAGAACAATTAGTTATAGGCATATTATGTCAAATTATTCTTAAAATTAATTAATCAATTACCTTTTAAACTACTGTTTTGAGAAAAACAGTTAATTAGGGTGAACAAAATGAAATCAGACTGAAAATTATGAAGGAAATCAATTTTATTAATCTTATTGATTTATACAAAATAGCTCCGTTATGAGAATTTTTCTGAAAAAAAATCTGTGGTCCTATACTGTGAGCCTATCCTTACAAATATTATAAATATGAAAGTGAATTCGTTTGTTTGTTTTGCTTTTTCGCCGTAACTATGCAATCGATCATCATTAAATGTTGTGCACATACTGTTAGGAGTCCGGAAAATAACATAGGATACATTTTATCCAGAAAAACAATGTTGTTCCCTGGGGATAGAAACAAAGCTTTTATATTTTGTGTCTGGTGTGAAAGAGTTTCGGCCTACCGACATAAGTAAAGAGTTTAGTAAATCTAGATGAGAACGCCTTCGAAATAGCCTGAATTTACCGGCGATATGTTAGAATTTACAATATAATTCCAGAAAAGGTTAAATATCCTAGCCGAATTTTTCACAGTAGTGAAATAAAAGTTAGTTAATAATTTCAGTATGTCAGAAAATAGAACCGGAAATATACTCTAACACGTCTTTGTAATCTTAATCATAATATTGGCGTAAATGCGAAAATTTGCGACGCAACTACATACCGTGTAGAAAGCTAGAAATATTAAATGAGCGAGTGCGTATAAATCATAGTCTTACGGCGTAAACAAATTAACTTTGCCGCGAGCGAAGCCGCGGGTATAACCTACTGACACAATAAATATAAGAATAAAATACAAACCTCCACAAAATCCAATGGCGTGTAATATGAACGATCAATTGAAATATTCCACTGGTCCTGCAAAATATGTTTTTGAAAAGAAAGATGCTTCATATTATCACAAAACAAATATCAAGTACAAACAACATAAAAATGCCTGTCACGATTACACCAAAACTGCATAAATGAATACAAAATACAATTACGTATCTAATGAAGGTGATAGGAGGTAAAATGTGGCATAAAAAAGGCAGGATGCAGGATTAGATCACATTCAACCGATGTCAAAAGCATTTTAGGAAAAACAAAAAACGTGTGTGTGTACGCACGTAAGAAGTTATTTGGCGTAACAACATAAAATCTTCTTTTTCTAAATAAATATCGCGAATACAGCTGCCTGTTCTCACGAAAACATACGTAGATGTCCTGACTTTTACACTGTTGGTAACTTTTTTTAAAAACTAAAATGTTGACTAGCTAATTCACGGTGTCAGTTTTTAGTGACGGTGTGTCTGCGCATCGTTAAAATTAACTTTCATCATTTTTCCCTCACGCGCAAGACGTATAACTTCAAAAATCAATTTTATTGCCTTTATAAATTGAACTGGCTGGCTGCAACCCTTTTTTGTCCCACTGCTGGGTACGGGTCTCTTCCCACAACCGGGGAAGGCCTAGAGCATACTCCACCACGCTGATCCAATGCGGGACGGTGGAGAAGGGGCCACTAAGGCCAACCCGCGTCGGATGTTTTCAGAGCGCCCATGAAACCTCCGACAAGGTTTTACGACTGCTATCTGATGATAACAAGCGGGACCAATGGCTTAACGTCCTTCCGAAGCACGGAAGCGTGCATAAAAATTAGCCACTAGCGATAGCCCATCCATCACCTGACCGTGCCCAACGTTGCTAGACTTTGTAGATTAGTTACGATCTACGCAAGCCGCTGGGCTATGCGCGCTTCTACTAAAACTAGGTATATGACCGCTCTTTGTATGATATTTACAATAAAACGTAAATAAATAAAAACACTGTTAAACTCTGTTGTATTTGTATTTAACTTAAAATGTGTGATTACCATCAACCCTTTACTACCCCACTGCTTGGTATAAGTGGATAATAAGAAGGATCTAGACCTTAGTCTACCACGCTGACCAAGTGCGGGGATTAGTAGACTCAACATATTTTTGAGAACTTTTTATAAGAAAAGTGTGATTAGTCAAAGGTAAATAAAGAGAGAGGTGGAACTTAATCATAAATGACTTGTCTTTAGGCCTACGTATCACATATCAATGTGTAGATTACAGTTTTAATTTAATTTCGTAAAAATAAAATAGTCTATATCGCAAGACTATTGGAATTTTTCGCAGCGAGTTATGGGGCTCGGGCCTATCCCGAGGGCGCTCGCGCTCACTGCACATCGAAATTGCGTCCGCACCAAAGCATCCTAAGCGTATTTTCCACCGAAAACTAAATAATGTAATCTGGTTTACTCTAAATAAAAAAGTCTGCTGATCCGTGGAAATCTCGACTTGATTTGTGCTAAGCATTCAGCGCTTTTTACACTCACAACTCTATATTAAGATTCCCTGTATCGTGGATGCCATGCACCCATACAAAGACAATTACAAAAACATTCAGACTCGGAACACAAATATAAATTCATCATTTACATTGTTGACTGACCGGGAATCCAAGCCTCTGTGTATTAAACCGGCATGGTAACCACTTGGCCACGCGGGTCGTTATGGTTTAACAAAATTATATGAAATTCGGCACTCTGCTGGAAATAGACTTCGATTTTCTGGCGTATCCCTCTGATAATTGTATCATGAGTTATTATGATAAAGTTATTGATAATTTTTTAATATTATTTTTCCATAATGTATTATTTTCTAATGCGCCAGCTAGCCTACGGTCTCAATTTTTCCTTTTATGAAAAAGAAATGTGTCTAGCAATATGATAAATATTGTTTGATTGGGACGTATTTAACAATGAATCCAGGATATAAGGTTAAAAATACATCCCCCTTTCATTTTTACTTTTATAACAAACAATCCTACGGAAAAGGTTATGATTATAAAAACATTAATTATAAAAACAAACACAAACGTAATATGCGCGTGGCCCTTTTGTGTATTGTACATAATCGAAATTTGTTATTCTGCACGAATACGTTCATTGAAAATAAATTGTATGTTTTCAGACAAGAACGATAAAAATTGGTTTGTGTTTGATTTGATTTTAACTGAACCCTGTGACAATATCGTCCAAAAGATATTAGGGGTGAGGCTCAGCGATCCTAATTAAATAAAATAAAGCGCTCTACGCTTCGGTTATAACGTTCATTTCAAGTACCCTTTATATTTAATATTGTACAACTCTTAAAATTTTAATCCTCGTTTTTAATTGTATATAGTAAGCAATCGAGCATGAAGTCTTTCTGATGCTAAATAGATAGGCACTATGAACCACGAAAATTTGTAATCAGTCCCAAATAGAATTTACGTCTTACCTGATGTCGGCCCGATGCGTTGATATATCGCACGCGATATCGCATGGATTGTATGTAAAAATTGCACGTACATCCTAATAGTGCAATGTAATGCAATTCGACTTTTGTGATTATTATACATTTTATAAGCTGCTTGTTTTGTACGAAATCCGATATCGAGAATTGATGCAATATCGCATCATGAGCAAAGACACTAACTTTAAAGATCTTTTGTAATTATTTACTCCTTACCACACCCATCAAACCTGAATAACGCAGTTGGTATTTCATATTATTGTGGAGGTGATATCTACAATTATCAAACCTGAATAACGC
>DWOP01000040.1:0-13486 GCA_018251135.1 Cephise aelius
CTCTACTGTCCCACTGCTGGGCACGGGTTTCCTTTAAGAGTGAGAAGGATCTAGGCCTTAGTTTACCACGCTGGCCAAGTGCGGATTGGTAAACTTCACATACCTTCGAGAACTTATTTTTATAAGAACTCTCAGGCATACAGGTTTCCTCACGATGTTTTCCTTCACCGTTAAAGTTAGTTATAATTAATTTATAATACGCACATAATTTAGAAAAGTCAGAGGCACGTGCCTTTGGTTTCAACCCCGGACCCCCGTTTTAGAGGCCGGAATCTTAACCACTGGGCTATCACTGCTTTTGCGATACACATCTATAATACTTTGAAGAATAAGTGTTTATTTTTCTAAATTTCTAAGAGATTAATATAATATAAAACACAGTACTACAATCCAGTTACATATATATACGCTGTGCTATGAATGGCGCTTATCTCCTTAACATTAATTAAATCGAGATTATCATAGTAGTAAAGCTTTAATTACATTTTCATTCGATTCAGCTATTATACACGTATTTATCCTGAGCATTGTCAATGGTTTTAGTCATTAGATACAACGCATTAATTATGATAAGAACTGTTGTCTTCAGTACAGTTATATTTATGTAATATTTTAGTATAAGAGATATTAACACAGTAAATAATTCTCCTTCTTTCATTATCGCCAGAAATTTTACGATTGGTAGCGGATTTTAATGATCTGAAATTGAGTCCTTTCTATTGGATACGGGCAACTACATTCGAGACAAGGTGTTGTAAGTTTTATTGACCCCTTAAAATTCATATTACGAATCATAAGAGTGGGGAATGTATTAATTTTCCTCTAACAGATAGTTGATGAAATCCATGATGAATTTGTGTCTGAAGACGGGGTAAATAATTTGAAGTTATTGTATTGCTATGTAATATGTAACTTATTGAAAACAACAAAAACTAAATATATTCTCACTTACAAATCGGTGGGTAATTGAATTTTTGGTTCTATTCCTTGTATTTATCTATCACTAGCTAACACCGCAAACGTTGTACCCGCTGTCCTATTACCCGCTTTCCCGTAAGAATGAAGCATTTTTTCGAGGTAAACAGTAGCCTATGTTTATCAGGGATAATGTCGACTTCTAATAGTAAAATAATTTTTCAAATCGGCACAGTAGTTTCGAAGCCTATTCAATACAAACAAACAAATAATCAAATCTTTCTTCTTTATAATATTAGTGTAGATAATTACCGTAATTTAAAAGTAACACAAATATGACAAATATAGAATATTAGACGTATTTTAATTAGAATAGTAGTTCAAAATAGGACAAATATATATAAATTTACATTTACAAAGTGGTCTCGGTTATTTTGCGGCGTATGCAAAGCTGGCTCGTTAAAATTGGTTGTTGTTTATAGGCTTGGCGCTGTCTGATAAGCCTTTCGTTATTAATTAAGCTATGAATACAATTTCGTACTGTAAGTACTGTTCTTAAAGATTTCGGTTTTGCACATTATCATTTTGTAAAGTTTTAAACTAGTTGATTCTGTTTAACAAATGAAACTAGTTACTTCTGAAGTTTTTAAATGCTTGCTTTTCGAATTAATATGAAACAGCGTAAGTATTTATTTACGTACATTTCAAAATATAGCAAATCGTGTATAGGTAAAATATTTTAATTTGTGATCTGGTACAGGTGCAAGGTATCACCTATCCATCACCTATCCACTGAATGAGAGTTCACTGTGCTGACTGAGTGCGGATTGATAGACATTGCACACTATTGAATTTTTTTGTACCTACTCTCAGATTATCCTCACGGTGTCTTCCTTCACCGTTATAACAAGTGATATTTAATTTTATAACATTGACGCGGGCCTGGGGTTTGGGTCCCAGGTTTCTAGATTACGATGCGAGACCAAAATCTTAACCACTACGTCTACTATCTACCACAGATATTTTGGTTATTGGATATTAAATTGAAATGCCTCTTTTAACATGTTGAAGCGCGTACTGCCAACGGTACCCTTCAAACAGCTACGCATTAGAATGAAATGGGTGTCACGGGTCTGTGATCGAATTGAATCATACAGGAGCTGTTGCTGTTTAGAATGGTATATTTTCACATCGCAACAGCTTAAATAAAAATAAAGCAAAAACATGTGGCAGATGAAAATTATCGAGAAAAAAATTATTTGCGGTACTTTACTAAGCACTTTTGTGTTACCATAAATCTAATATATGTAGTTTCCATTATTGAGATTGGCCGTGTAGATTATTGCAAAATATGCGCATAAATGTATCGAAGGTAAATATTGGCCATTGTAAGCAGAGTTCTTCCGTCCTTGGAGATTTGGGTACAAGAAAATAAGATTTTCTACACAATACACACCAAGTAGAGGTTTTAATAGTATTTGCAAACAAACATATCACAAAACATTAGCTTCATTTGTATGTTATCATAAAAGAAAATAAACTGCAGTATTTTCAACTAACAATGAAAATTGGTCTATAATAACACTGGTTATCCCATTAACCGTAAGTATTCATATTTTTTAATCACAGATCATGTTATGTACATGTGTACATATGGACAGGTAATGTTACCAAATAGAGTTCACTTGTTTTCACACGGTGCTTGATGTAATCAAAATTGCTTCACAACAGCTTACGCGTATCAAATATTCACGACTTCGCACACTAAGCAATTTGATCTTTAATCTTGCCATTAAACCAAGTGTTCTCAAGGTGTGATTACATATATACAGGTATTCCGTAATATATTTTTTTCGCGAGTAAAAGAAAGTCAAATAGTTGTCTGTAAAAAATCTACTGAATCACGACGGCGCGGCACCTCTCGTACGCTTTTCTAAGAAAAGGGACTTCACATACCGTGCACTCAGGTCGAAGGTTAGAGTCAACCACCCCACAGTGCTGACTCAGCTCCTTGTCGCTTCTTTTCTTTACCCGTTGTAAAAAGAAAATAATAAACTATTCTCGTGTGGGAAAGCCAACTAGTGCTTACAAAAGTTACAAGGGTTTTGCGGAGAAAAAAATATGTATATACTAACATAAAAGTGCAAATGGAATTAATTTAAAACTTTACGACTTACGGTTTATAATTTCTACTTAGTAATATAATTTTAAGTTTCTTTTTATCACGTTTACTGTGTATATGTAAACTGTAGAGAGTTTTTTTTATAACGGCTTTTGAGCAAATGACGAAGTAATTCAGCATGAGGCTCACTTTATGTTAAGAGGTTATTGCTACCAAGGAACACTTGTAAGTTGTTTTTCAAAATACAAAATTGGATTAACAGTGTCTGTTTCATTGTGTTTAAACAGTAACAGTGGTGTGCACACACATATACTAGTGCACCTACTGTTCAGAAAAATCCTATGTTTTAAAAACTGTAAAACATTAATTGGAATCCAATTGCATTGCAAGTACTTACAGCGAGAGAAAATCCACCATTTTCCTTTTTAATGTATTGAATATGGGCAGTAAATTATCTGACATACTTACGAGGAGAATGGAATACGAGGGCAGTAAAAGGGAAACCAATAAATGTTGTTTTTTGTCATCGGCCGGAACACCTGCTATGTAATGAGTTTTTAGTTGTTTCAGGTCGTTGCCAATATTGTCCGACAAGATGTATTAAATATCTTCTACGATATACCAAAATTAAACTTTTAATACATATATTAAGATTTGAGCAAAATCTTTGTACTTTTTTTGAAAATTACACGGAAGAAGTTTTTATTAATAGTATCTTTATAAATCAATGCATTGAAATGCATTAAATTATTAAAAAGAATTACGCACACATTGAAATTATTTTGGTTCATACGACTTCAGCCGTTTCTGTAATCTGTTAAGCAACAGTAATAAAAAGTATGAATTGTGTGGTATATTCCATGAATCTAATAACTTTAAACGAGTAATTCTTGTATATATATATCAACGATCTCGGTAAAGGGCTCCAACGATTGTTTTTATTATTATTATTATGTCGGTAAGATCAAAATATATTATTCATATTTTATCAGTAAGTAATTTGCATAGTTATAGGTAAATATAATTCCAAAAAACATGACATACTAAAAAAATCCAAGAAAAGCTTGGTCATCCAGGTACTTATATTAACATTTGTATATTATATAGCGTTTAAACATAAAATTTTGATGAATTACCATCGAATATCGACCCCTAATGCCCACTAGAATTATTAAAGTTTAGGTGATTTCACACATTGAGTACTACAGACGAAATTTCTAGTTAGCTGAAATCCCGTTTATGTCCTACTGGTAGCCAGGCATATCTCTCTCAACCCGGTAAGGCCTGGAACATATTCTACCAAGCTGCTCCAATGCGGGTTGGTGGAGGAAGGTACAGGTTAGTGGCCAATTCGTATCGGATGGTTTCAAGTCTCCTATAACACCTCCAACGTAATTAAACGACCACTATCTTACGATGACAACCGGGGCTACCAGGTTAACGTGCTTTCCGAAGTTTTATTATGAATAATAAAAATAATTTCCACAGTTGCCTGCATGGAGGTGTCTAGTTAATCTATGTATATATAAGAAAGTCGTGTTAGTTACTCTATTTATAAATCAAGAAGGGCTAAACCGATTTGTCTGAAAATTGGTAGGGAGGTAGCTTAGAACCAGGAGACGGACATTTTTTTTATTCCCGTGAGACATGACATAAAACATCAAAGTGAATACAAGCCACTATAACAAAAACGCACCTGACATCGAATAACAAAACGCAAATGAAAGCTAAACGTAATTTAGTCTATGGTTTAAAAATTTGATAATTATAAATTTTGTCAGAAATTATTAATCATCCGTAATTAAATAACTCTAAGGCGATACGAAGTTCGCCAGGTCAGCTAGTTTCTCGTAAAATAATTCTACGTTATAAAAAAATAGTATAAGGAATCAAAATTAAAGCTTTGATCTAAATATGAAATAATATAAAATAACAATCGATGAATACGAAGTATTTGTTTCCAGTTAGGAGCCTTATAATAACGCTGTCTAGTAACTCTAGCACTACACATTGATACTCCGCGCTTCGGGCAGTGCAAGATACGAAGACGAATAAAAGTACTGTCTTGTGAATAAATACAGCAATGTATTACGATTTTCCTTGTATCGATTTTATAGCAAAAATAGAATGATTCTACAATGGTCTATTTTTGTACGTAGGTTTTATAAATTACGTTTTGTTTTTTTGATTTGAGAAACTATTCCGTGTAAATAGTAATGGCAATGATTTGTGGGGTATAAATTCAATGACTGGATAATATTTTAGTCTAATTCAACAGGTGTCGTTTTCATATAATATTATGTATATAGATCGTTAGTATTATATGTTAGTTAGTATAGTTATGTGCCTATGTGATTAATCATTTGTGTTTGGAAGCGTTCATAGTTTATGTGATATCAAAAAACTATATACGGTTAAGTACGAAGGAGGTCGCTAGCTTAGGTGACCACTAGTGGAACATTTTTATAAGCCTTTCTGGTGATTAAGTACTTGCGCCTTCGAAGCGTTCATAGCCAATGTGATATCAAAAACTGTGTGCGGTTAAATATATATTAAGTTTTTCCGGTTGTAGATCTATGTATCGTAATGATAAGCGGTATGTTAAACGAACTTAAGCCACACTGTTGATCAAGCACTTGTACTTCGAAGCGTTCATAATCAATGTCATATCAAAACTGTGTTGGTTAAGTATGAAGGAGTTCGCTTCTACCTTAGGTGATCCCCAGTGGAACATTTTTATAAGCTTTTTCGTCCTTCCGCATGTTAGTTACAGTCACAACCCTTATCAGAGGCTTTCAAACGGATCAATTGGACAATAGTGAGAGTGATGAAGTACGCTTCCTATCTAGTGACGAGAAGAGGTTCGTGCCCGAAAATGTGACACATTATGTAGGATACTTTTATATTTAAGTATAAGTTTTATTCGAGAGTAAAATTCCTGCACGGTATGGCAACATCTGGTCGAACCAGATGTTAGATCTCGAGAATTCCGATCGCATATACGTGACGCAGAAAGAGTACTGAATCGGATATTTGAAATTTATTTAAGCGGTCATTTCTGCACTGTTTGTCACGAAAAGTAGAAGTCAGCTTAGAAGACAAATGCCAAAAATACGTGCATATATAAATAATGTTATACTTGTAACTGTGCAACATACTGGAGATATATTCTACCATGCTGTCCCAGTGCCTACTGTTTTATTATTTGGCATAGGTGTCTTGTATAAAGAAGATTTTTGGAACGAAGTTCTTTATCGTTTGACATACTGTAGTAATTTGGTGAATGAGATGATCACAGTTATGAAATAAATTCTATTTGACATTATTTGTAACTTTTGCACTATTACACCGAAGACAGTTAATAAATAAATTTTCTTTTTCGTTATTTGCAACTTTTCCACTATTACACCGAAGAACGTTGTGAATTGAATTCTCTTTTCCATTACCTATAACTTCTAAACTAATACACCGAAGACAGTTATGACTTAAATTCTATTTTCCTTTATTTGTAACTTTTGCACTTATTCACCGATGATCGTTATGAAATAAAATCTGTTTTCCGTTATTTGTAACTTTGGCACTATTACACCGAAGACCGTTAAGAAATTAATTTTATTTTCTTTTTTTGGTAACTTTTACGCTATTGTATTGAATATCGTTTATAATACGATAGCACAATGTAGTACAATTTCCTGTAACTCCAAGGAACTTAAGAACTCAATGTACTGAGCACTTTTACATCGCATGTTGTTGTTACTGGTTATATCTAGATGCGTGTAGAGGTAGTATAGTCTATTACGATGTCTAATCTTATTCCTCATGTAACATATTAGTTAAAGGTTCTGTTTTGATTATGATCACTTTTAATATAACCTAAGGTACCTACACGTGAATAAACTTATTGACTGTAGCTAGTACGTCACATATGACGTAATTAACATCGTTTTAACTGGATGTTTCATAATAATAATAATTTTCGTTTATTATTTTTTATTCAAAGTAGAGACACTAAGCAATTAAATTATCTTTAGTATAGTTCTTATCTTAAATAAAGTGCTTAACAAATTCGATATATTATTTATTGAAAATTACTTTAGCGATTATCTGTAGGAAAGCCTATAACTTAAACGTATTGCTAATTACCTTGAGGAAAACCTACAACTCATTCAATAATCTGTAATCGAGCACATGGCTTATCTTCTTGGTATTAAATAATTTATTTTAACTACACATTCCTATGCCAGAGATATTAGTATGAATTTCATACAAAAAGGAAACATAACGAGAACTATTATCGTAAGCAAACTTCTCCATGCACAACAGAGGGAGATACTGCCTGTAAATGTATGGGGAAATGTGCTTAATATAATACTTTTTGTTGGATTTCCTTTTTGTGTAAAACTCATACTAAGGGTACTGTTATCAGAGATACACAATCTGCATGTATGAATTGTTTTTTATTGTAGTAAATTGGCTTATTCAGAATTTTCTTTTAAGAAGTATCTACTATGTCTCTTTTGAACCAAATACAGTCGAAGCACACCAAAGCCAAATTGTGCTCTAGAATGGCTTGCCCCTAGATGGCTTGGTTATTGCAAGACTGTTACAGCGAAGGTCGGATAAAATAATGATTTATACGATCATCGAGTCAAAGAAATATTTCAAAATATTAGCCGTTTGAAGCATCCAAGCATAAATTCTCACGCAGAGAAGTAGCAGTGTATTCTATTTTCTTTCTTATCTATCCCTCTGTATAGTTGTTTCGCCAGTGGCGGTGCTGTTATCGGGGTCTGACTGAGCATGCAATAAATTTGTATTGCCTTTCTACATGTAGGAATCTCGTTCTCTACGCCTGTGCGCGAATGGCTATGATCCACCTTCGAGTACGTATTTCGTAACAAGTTTTAAGGATACTTACGCAAAGCCAGTTGAAATAAACCAGCGTGGATCCAGTGGACTGTACATTTCGACCGTACATCAGAATAAATAATTTTCTGTATTTTTATGTACGTATATTCCTTCTATACCACTACCACTGCTAGAAGGACGCATGCCATAGGTAATACCCCCCTAATAGATTATGTCCTCTTGATGTACCATATTACGATTTACTTGTACCTGCCTTCGTCTGGTAAGTAATGTATGTAAGTATGTTAACTACTTTTTACTTATAGATAAATTAATTTAAAGCTAACTTTATGTTACGTTGTGCCACTTACGCCAACAGCTGAGACAAAGTTAGTAGGGCAGTAAGAAGCTTTTTCATCTTTTACGTTATAAAAGATTTTCGTATTATATCGCTTAAAGATATGAGCTTTCTCCAGCAGTTGTTGCGAAATTAATAAAAATGGGAAAGTTTGTTAGCAGTTAAATAACGTGTAATTTGGAGTTCTTTCCTACATTTCTCATTCGCAAAAATACTTTGTAAGAACTGTAGAAAAACTCTGATTAAGAGTACAGTTGAAAATGCGCAAGATGTACTGTGAGGGTGTTCCATTTTCCCGATTGTCTTTATGTACAAATGGCTGTGTTATTTTTGTATTTTCATAGATGCTAAAATATTACTTGTTATATTTATATAGAAAACTTAAATACTGTGTACCTATTGAAAATTTATTTTAAAGCTATCATCGCGTAAGTTACTACTGCAGAGGGTATCTAAAAAATCAAGAGTCACAAGAAGAGAAGGCACGTCTTAAGTGTGAGCGTCGCGACGAATGCGTGTGTGGGTCGTAGCGCCCCCTGCGGGAGTGACAGTGGTTGGGGCGGGGTGTATCGATCCCCGGCGGGCGCGTGCGCCGCGGCGGCGGAGCGGGCGGCGTCGAGCCTCGCCATCGGAGCCAGTGCCACCCGCGCAGTCCCCAGCTGGCCGCCAGGCGAGCGACTGCCGATGAACTTGGCGCTCGCATCACTCACCGCGCGTCGCCGCAACGTTTGACATTTCAGACGCAGCGCGCGGCAACACTAGATCAACCTCAAACCGTCTCCCTATCAGGAATTGCCCTAGTGTTATCGCTTTGCTTCTATTGGATATTACAGTTCCCCGAGGACATTTTTAAAAACTTTATTCCGAATTTTGAGTTAGCGTAGTGGATACTTAATTTTGGATATCGGAACTTTATTTTCTTGAGTACGATTGATAAAACTGTGTTTAAAAATAGTAATTCGACGAAAATCGTACAGGCGTAGTGTTATAAACATACTGATAAGTTTGAGTGTATAATTGCCTATTTTAAGTGATCGTGCATGTGACTGAAAAAATAGACATCCGGAGCGTTGCTTACGAGTTCACGGCTCGTTAACTCGGTGGAGGAGAAAAACTGAAAAAGGAGGTCTTCGGTTGCGTCCGCTCATCGGAGTGATAAAATTTATGACTAACGGTAAGGAGCCTGTAGTGATAAGGGTCGAGCGCGTTATCGCGGGTGCGCGGGTGGCGTATATCATACGCAGTCGAAGGCGATGTTAATTACTGCGGTCGTTCTCCCCGAGGGATCTTCTCTACATAAGTGACTCTTATCAGATAACTCTCAAACTGTAATAGTCTGTAAGTAAGACTATAATTCGATGGGTAATAGAAAATTACAAAGTATTTAAATCACATATACGAGTAAGTAGTATTTTTCTGTCTATTAATGATGAAAGTATAAAAATATATGTAGTGCTTCAGTTACACCATTGACAATTGATTTACCGTAATTGATTATAGAAATTTAAAAAGAATATATACCTGTATGGGTGTTTGAATGATTGACGATTACAATTTACACACCCCACATAGTAACGTAGATGCAATATACAGAATCCGATACGCCTACGAGTAATCCGCAAAGGTCAAACCTGCAAATCACCACCGCAGTGCATGGAGACAAGTGATTTTGGTAAATATCTGTCTTTAATATACGAGTAAGTAATATTACTCGTACGTTACGCCAACGATAAATCATCAAGTTGTACAACTTGGCAACATGCTAAATAGCCCGGCGAATGGCTGCGGGGCATAATAAAATAAGAGGTGGGTATTCAACCCGCTTGATTGTAGGGTTTTGTAGAGCTTCCCTCGTTTAAATCTCTTCATGTATCTTTTTTGCGGCAGGAAATTTTAAATAAACATTTCTTTCTTACGCTAAGATTTTTCATAAGTTTTTTATTTGATACATTGCTCCAATTTTGGCAAGCGGTTGCAGAAGTGATAAGACCGAATAGAAATTCCGAGATGGCGCACACTCACTGAAATAAAAAAAATATTCGCCCGAGCAAGCTTCCCGGACCGTCGCGCGTTCAGATTGTGTGAAAATTTACGAGCATGTCGTATGTCTTGCTGAAATATCAGTAAGTTTGAAAGCGGGTTTGGTAGGAGTGTCTAAGGGCTTAGGACTTGCATGTACTCCTGTTGACCCTTTCCTAATGGATCTTAATCCTTTGAATATGATATCTTATCCTTAATTATGTTTGTTAATTTCACTTGACTGAAGCTTATATAGAATAAAAAATATATTTATTAACAATAATACGTAAACATCATCATTCGTTGTTATGAATGCTCCTTTTAACGGATTTTCTGAGGAAGGAAGACGTACAGAGGACGTTTGACCTGTATTTTATTATTTTTAATGTTTATTTGACCGGTATTGTTAATAAAATCAAATTATAAATTTTTAGATACCATTCCACCCGTTCCTATGTTCTGTTGGAAGCTATCTGATTAACTGTTCCTGCGGTAACTTGAACAAATAGTATGCATTTTTTTATAAAACCTAAATAGAAATAAGGATAAGAATATAAGATTTTCTAGGAACATAGGATAGCGTTAGAAAAATTTGATAACCAATCACTTCCTCGTGTACAGGTAATTTCGATTGTAGGTAATTGCTAAATCGAAGCAAGTATTTGCTTAACTTGAGAGCCATTATTATTCGTGATTGGCGACCGCAACTGACTGCGACAACAGTCCAAGAAATATAATAATATACACAATATCTTTTCGAACTATTCTTTTTCCAGTGTAACGAGGTGGGTGTTATTGTCATTCTCGTTGAAGCTTGAGATAATACACCCCTTTTTACAATGTTTTCTTTTACCACAATACAACAGAGGATATCATTAAAAGTAGGATAAAAATATTTCAGCTTTAAATCTTCTACCTCGTAGAAATGTACTACTTGCATAAGTACAATCATTTAATTCATTATAGTTATATTTAAGTTAAACAAAGGATCATGAGCAAGAGTTGGATTCGATTTTCGGGTCTATTTGCATTTATCTTAATGACAAGGCGGACAACACCTGATGGAAAGCGGTAGTCACCGCGTATTCAACACATTTTCGACACAAGAGCAGTTGTCAATACGTCTCCGGATGTGAAGATTTTTTTTACACCTATGTGTTAGACATTTTCGTCAGATTGGTAGCGGCTTCCAGCTATTCAACAAGAGACTACAAGATCCTGAAACGTATTATTGATGTTTTCCAAGGCTCTTCCATTAGTATAATTAAAACGGGTTCATTCATCATGTTATTATTTATTTGTATGTTAAAAATCTTCACGTATATTTGTTTTACATATCCAAACGAGGCAATACTACTTTTCGTACTGTTCAAAATGAAGAGAACGCACTTGTCGGCATCATAAACGTTTCCTCATCGGTTACAAATTGACTCAAAGTGTGTATACCTAGAATAATGTAGAAACTTCGAACAATAGACGCGAGCGTAGAGATAATACATCTCATTACTTTTTATAACTTTGGGAAATAAGAGAGCGGGTGCCCGGGGGAATCTAAGTTTTCATCAGTTGTTGCGTTGAGTATCCAGAAGCGGTGCCTACGACGTTTCATTTTTATCTGCCAACGGTACCCAGAGCATGTCTGCAAAATAAATCGTCCCATGACGCGGTAAGTTCAATTTCGTGTGAAAATTAGGGTCATATTTCTTATATCTTTTCTTAGGGCTTGCTTCGATTCGTATCACGTTACCAAACTCAGTGGAGAAGTGATCGCATTGTGTTTACTTTGGCTGTAGAAGTACGAAAAGATAGGGGGACTATAACAGACATGTGTGTAATTTTAATGGTTCGGATATTATACATAAGTAGAAAAAATCTAAATCTATGTTTACGCATATGCCTTGATATATTAATATGGTGAGAAACGGTCCCTTAATTAAATATAATATTGTACTTTCTAAATTAGTATACCAGATACATTTTAAAAAAATATAGATAGATATATAAATAACTAATTGAGCCCTTTTATGAATTAATTATCACTTGCTTTAACGGTGAAGAAAACATCGTGAGGAAACCTACATGCCTGAAAGTTCTTAAAAAAAGAAAGTCTAAATGTATGTGGAGTCTACCAATCCGCACTTGACCAGCGTGGTAGATTAAGGCCTATACTTCTCATTCTAAGAGGAGACCCGTTGATGGTTCGGTTGGGTTCCACTTCTTAACCCATCGTTTAATATAAAGAATCGTCGCACAATGTTATATGGACTTCATCATCAATGTTCCTATCACATACGAAATTAATTTTACAAATTCGTCTGGCAGTTTCAGAGATGACCGCGTCCAAACAAACAAATTTCTTTGCTTTATTATATTTGTACAGGATTGCTTAATTTGTTTATTATGATACATTACAGATGATGCAAATTTAATGATTTGTATTCTACGACGAAAATATGACGTCTGAAGACATATGTACTCTAAACCAACTAGACACGCCTACCTATATTTTCAAGACAACATAAATATGTTGATAACTAGATTAATGTGTATACTAGAATCCATGTTCATATATTTATTATTTGAAAATTACCTTCCCACTCTAACGATTCTCGCTTAGTTCTACTGCACGTATTGCGATGAAAGAAATATTAGACAAATCTGCATTCTTATACGAAAAAAACGTGCAGCTTATACTGAAAATAGCATGATACGGCGACTCATTACATATTAATATATAGATGTTGTTTCAAAATGTTCAAGCGGGCCAAGATATTAATTCGCTCAATTTCAGTTCATTAATCAAATTATGTGTATTCTTTCTTATATTTTGTGATATTTTATTTTTACATTGGATATCCTTGGAAAAATATTTTTTATGGTAGCAAAAGACTCATTTTTATATATTTTTTATAATATTATACAATTACATCGGCGACTACCACAGTCTAAGGCGTAACGTATTTGTAATTTATTTATTTATGTACACACAGAAAAAGTAACTGAAACAATGTATAGAAATTTACGTACAAAGGCACTGCTTTTTTATGTTTGTTGCCTCAGAACTCTTAACTGGGTGGACCGATTTTGATGATTCTTTATATATTCCACATTCCACCGCTCAATAGTGATTTTTTCCATAACTCTTTCAGCGTACAGGCAATATTGCTCCGGAACGCCCTGCCCGAAAACATTAGGAAAGCACCAAGTAAGAGTGTTTTCAAGAG